>CAUJRU010003366.1:0-50757 GCA_963277665.1 Viscum album | reverse complement strand
TAGGGTGATATTCACCCTTCACTTCAACTCTTCAAAGGACACCTGACATTCCGGGCTCCACACAAACTTCACCCCCTTCTGGGTGAGCGTGGTCATGGGTGAAGCAAGCCGAGAGAAATCTCGAAAAAACCACCTGTAGTAACATGCCAGGCCAAGGAAACTCCTGATCTCAAACACGTTCTTCGTTTTCTCCCATGACATAACTGCACTGATATTCTCAGGATCCACCAAAACACCCTACTCCGAGATCACATGCCCCAAAAACATCACCTCCCTAATCAAAAAGGTACACTTGGATAACGTTTCATAAAAGTGGTGATCACGAAGAGTTCCCAACAAGATCCGCAAATGGTGCTCATGCTCCTCCTTGGATCCAGAGTAAACCAGGATTTCATCCATGAACACCACGATGAATAAGTCGAGATACTGGTGGAACACCCTATTCATGAGTTCCATAAAGACGGCTGGAGCACTGGTCAATCCGAAGGGCATCACCAAATACTCATAGTGCCCGTACCGACTTCGGAAGGTTGTCTTTGAGATATCATCCCCTTTCACACTATGTTAGTGAAAACCCAAACAAAATTCTATTTTAGAAAACAACATTACCCCCTTCAAATATTCAAATGAGTCACTTATTCGGGGAAAATGATATTTTTTCTTGATGGTTACCTTATTCGGCTTCCGGTAATCAATACACAACTGGAGGGATATGTCTGCCTTCATTGAAAAAAGAACAGGAGTGATCCAAGGAGAGACGCTCAAGAAAATGAATCCTTTGGATTCTATATTGTCCAACTATATATTTAATTCCCTCAGCTCTATGGGGGCCATACAGTATGAGGGAAGAGATATCAGCTGTGTCCCTGGTGCCAAATCAATCGAGAACTCCACATCCCTCTTTGGGGGCAAGCCTGGAAAATAATTTATCAATACCTTTGGGAACTCATCCACCAAATGAGGTAATCCACCCTCAAGAGCTTGACCATCATCCTCTAGCACGAGAGATGATATCTGGAAGATAAGATTTCCTAAATATGGGAGTGGAGGTCTTGCACGACCTGACCGAGGGTCCCATTCCCCTAGAAAAACCTATGGACTACCATCAGGTGCCACAAAACTCACCCAACTCCTATAGAAATCGATGTGTGCCTAAAAATTTACCATCCATTCCTTACTAAGGATTACATCAAAAAGGTCCATATCTAAGACAAGTAGGTCCCACAACATCTCCACCCCAAACATGGATAACGCACATGAGGGACACCTGAGACCCTTCACCTTCTTCTTTCCCAGTGGCGTCACCAACTCCATCGCGAAAGATAAAAGCTCAGTTGGAAAGTTTAGTGTGCTCACATTACATACTGATATAAATGAAAATGAAGCACCAGTATAAAAAATAGCATCAAATAAAGAATATGCAATCAAACGTTACCTCGGATGGTCGATGTCCCGACATTCAATCTTCCAGGTGCCTGCTCCACAGCATGAAGATTCCTCGTCTCTGCCTGAGAATGACCACGCGCCCATGGATCTGACTTAAACTGGATCTGCCCAAAAGATGATATAGCCCTACCACCATGGACACTGAACCGAGATACCAGTGTCTTTGATGGCTCTGACTGAGTTGGCACTCCCCTGAGAGCCATGGATCCTACCCCACATTGAAGTAGATGCGCTATCACGCAAAAGAGTTGCATGTGTCCCATTCCTCTGCACTGGAACCTGGTCCTCGGAGGATAAGGGAATTTTGGATAGATGTTCGCTGTCTTCCCACACTGGCGGCACACGAAAGTTCTCACATCTGATGCCACTAATGCAAACTTCCTGGAAGAGTGGCATGAACTGCCACCCCCCTTCGTTCCATATTGTTCCCGCTTCCTCTTCTTTTTAGATGAGCTACTAGTGCCCATAGAAGATACCACTCCAAAGATCCCAGACATCCCCTTCTATTCAATCTCTACCTTGAAAGCATGATTGACCACCTCATAATAAGTTTCCAACTTAAATATGAAGACCTGTGAGTAAATTTCTGGTCACAGCCCCTTCTAAAACATCCGAACATTAAACCTCTCATTAGAAACAATGTCAGGAGCGTACCACACTAGTTCAGAAAAACATCTAGCATATTACATTACTGAATGATCTCCCTAAGAATGATCCATGAATTCTCGAGATCTAGCATAGTATAGAACTTCTGTAAAATACTACTTGTTGAAGATGGCCTTAAAATCTTTCCAGCTCATGTTTTCATGATTCCCATATTGAAGCACTGATTCTCACCACCTATGGCTGGTACCCTCTAGCTTAAAAGAGGAGTATTTCACCCTGACCTCCTCAGGTGTGTATAGTAACTTGAACATTTGTTCTATCTTCTCATGCAATTCCTATGCCTCTTGAGGGTCTGAGCTACCTCAGAAACAAGAAAGTTTATTTTTCATAAACTCCTAGGCCTTATCCTTCCTAGGTCCAGACTCATATTCTCTGGCTAGAGTAAGAGAAAGAACCACTCCCTGTCTAAGAGCTTGGATATCCCTTACCATGGCTTCTATCATCCTTTGATCGAGTGGTGTGGGAGAACTCTCTCCGTCTTCCTCCCGTGGGTGCATGGGAGCTTTCCAGGGAGGAATGTTGCTACAAAAGGCAACAGTCACAAGAACAAAAATCAGTACAATAGTTCTAAAAATTTCAGTAATAACATCAAATATAAATAATCCAAACACATTAATATAGTAAAATAATAAACTAATTCACCACACTCGATGTCCACATGCAGTCTGCTGACCACACGTCTCTCCTGGAAGTAAATATAAACAATCAATTCGGTCATCCCATGGTGTCTCATGGTCTTCCCCGAGGGGTGCATTCCAAGCACCCTACTCATGACCAAACTCCAATACTCAACAGTCCTAGCTCCTGTCTAGCCCAAATCATCCAAAAATAATAATGTAACTCAAAAACATTGACCTCCTCTGATTCCATTTTGTCACGAATCGAATCTAGTCGCCATCAAACTGGAACCAAACCCATCTCATGGCAAGGCTCGAAGGTCGTTCCCTATCCCCACGAGCAGGCATAAGCTCCCAAGTATCATAAAAATTTATTTGGGAACTATTTACCCTAGTTTTAATTCATAAGATAACTAAAAAACTACAACAAACAAAATCTGAAAAATTATGCCAAAGAAGACAGAAAAAAAAATGCAGAAATGAGTATATGGGTTTAAACAAGACAGAAGAGGTCCAAAGTTGTATAAATGTAGCAGAAAAAAATATCCCATGAGACTCCACAAGACAAGGGGTCATCACCTAGGAGCCTTCTCCATAACACTACACCATTGGGAGATACTAGCAACCCGAACCACCATCACCCAAGGCCTTGCCTTTGCCTGGGTCAATCATGATCAAGTATACTTACACCTAAAGGTTTATGTTGGGTGTGATACTAAGCCAAATAGGATATAACCCAAGGATTCCAAGTGGTGGGAATTATAAAATGAAAATCTTGCAAGAGTTATAAACAGAAAATGATCGCATTTAATTCTAAAAGTGCAATTTTGAAATGAAAATAAAATTCAATGGGGAAAACTTTCCAGAATGAGTGCATTTGAATAAAACATGAAAGATAGTATTTTTTACATCCCAAAATACCATAAGGCATTGATAAATGGAAAAAATTCCACAATCACCAATCATAGTAACACCCCAAGGTACTATTTTGTTGTGAGACTCTAGTACCTTGTACCTCGATGAAAGTAACCATAATAAAATTCGTTCTCATGCATGAGCCACTAGTAGGGAGGATTTCCATAACATAGTGGTCTCAAATCATCTCCATTATAGTTTTTATAGTGATTTACATGTCATACTTTCTAAGTGAACCATGGTCAAACCCCCTCCGTTCACTAGTGTACTAGTACATGTTATACCACCTAGTTTCCCGGGTTTCCCCTCTTGTGCTCAGACAATTTCCTCATGTTAAGAAAATAAATTTTGTCATTTAATCATCTGTTATGGTCACACACATTTCAAACAGTATCTAAACATGCTTTTCACCTTATAATTAACCAAATAAACCACTTATAATTTCCATAGAACAATTTCAAGAAAAGTGACCAAACATTGCACATAAAATTTATCTAAAATACCACTTTTAAAACCCAATGGAATCCAATATTATATGAAACTAGAAATTTCAGCATCATAATATTTTTATAAATCCATTCCATGACTTATAAAACAACGCCGAAAGGCACAATATAGGTTGCACATGTAAAACACCCATTTTTTTCACAAAATTGGAACTTAAAAATCAACCACTTTGAAAATGCTACCCAAAAAAATTGTTGAAGTAAAAATAATGAAAGAGGACCATAATGGAAAAACCAATATAGCAATCCAACTCATCCTAAAATACCTACACATGGAATCAACTACCAAAACAGTCAACACCCCCAAATCCTTGTGCGTCACTTCAACCGCACCTCCACCGCACCACAAAGAAGTAATATTGAACATAAAACTATATTATTGGACAAAGAAACTCAAAAAAACCATAGGTACGAATCCATAGCTTCTGTACATTTGGAGATTCAATAAAAAAGAAGAAATCCTAAGAAATATGGATGAGTAAGGAAGGGAACAAACTTACTTGAGAATTCTGGATGTTTTTTTGGAGCTCGAAAGGTTAGGCCCAAATTAGCGATGAATATGAGCCCAAAAGAGGGGAAAAATAAAATGGGGGTTCGGCTAGGTTCTGTGGGAACATGTGAGAGGTGGAATCCCTGGAAAAAGAAAAACATGAATATTTTATGAAATAATTAAAAAAACTATTTTAAAACTGGAAATGAGCTTTCGTATTGGCCCAATACCTAATTTGATCACCCAAATCCAAGATGCGAATGAATTTTTAAGGGGAAATAATTTCTTTGGTGGTTTTAATAGTTAAGTAAAGGTCATTTTGGACGTTTAATGGGTGAAAAAGGTTGAAAAACTAAGGAGTTATTAAAGAAACAAAATTTATTTTTAAAACTGGAAATGGGCTCTCGGGTTTGCCCAAATTTTGAAATCTCACCATTTCCTTAAAAAATGCATGGAAAACCCCCAAAAAAAGATAGAATGTAAATTAAATGAAATATACCTTTAAAATATGTCATTTATGTGACATTTAATCCCACAACCATGTCAAGTAAGATAAAGTATAAAAAAATTCTATACCATGGCTCATACTCAATCAACTATTATTGAGGAAATCACATCATAGGTACTCCCTAGATATGAAGTAATGCCCATCTTCCCTAGAGGTCAAGATACTTGGAATGTTGTTGGTGGATGTCCTCATCATGACACCCCATCAAATTCATGTTATTATGATCATATAATTGTCTCAATGGGAATGGAATGTGTGAAACACAACCAAACTAACACATGACTCTATTAGGTAGGTGCCACTCATTAATATGGAAGTGAATGAGTGGTTCTATAGACATAGCATCATAGAGTCCAACAGTTAAGTCTATTGACAACGGGTCCAATAAAGCCTTGTATGACATCCATGAAATTTGAAATGACATGTGTGATTTGTCAAAAAAAGTTTGTTACAAAAAACAAAAAATGATGATATTATAAAATTTGTTAACCAACGACAGATTGTATATACTTTTGTTAGGGGGAATGATACTTTCCAACATGAGACTGTTTTCACCAAAATGGTGTCTTCGAGTGTTGAAGAAGCTATGTTCCAGAATCCACCTGTTACATACAACATCAAAAGTGATAAATAATAAGAAATGAAATTCAATAACTCCTACTAGAATCCTAAAACAATATAGAAGAGTGATCATACTAGCGTCCATGTAGGGAATCATGCAACATAACTATATGAATCTATTGACTAGAAATATTAGGTTAGAGTATGGTGATGCACTCTCAAGCCCATATCTGAAGAAGGATGAAGCATCCACCATGATAAGTGCGGTCTGAGCAGTATATCATGCATAATGCTCTGTACGTGTACGCTAGGCATGAAAATCCCTAGCTATATGTCATGAACTGATCAAAGTCCTCATATATCCCTAGATACATCATGTTCACATTCTTACCTAAGTGATTAGTTCACAATGTTTCTCCAGTGATATGTAATATATAGTCATGGGAATCACACAGGACAATCAACATTTTAGTTTGATCAGGTAAATGTGTAACCTGTTTCTCTAGCCCAACCATATATTTTGACCCACAATCTCTCAAAGAATCATTGGCTAAAAGTTTCATGCCAAACAATCTTTGAACATTCTCATGCTAGTCTTCATATGTGGGTTTATCAACTACTTCACCCTGGATGGGATAACTGATAATGAATTTCACATACTTGTGCATGATGGTCATCTCTCCCTCAGGTTGGTGGAATATGTGTGGCTCTGGTATCTAGCTATCTATGATGGATTCATATAGTTGATGATCAATTAATGTGAAATCAGATACCAAAACTTCAGGGAAGCAAACATTTCATAGGTATGGTAGAATGGTGGCTGGAGGCAGCATGTGATGATGATGGTGCACTTGACCCACCCTAATCTATCACACCAAAAGACCCTATATCAGGGTGTGGGAAACATTCCTAGCCTTCTCAGTGAGTAGTACAATATCCTCTATCTTTATGTAAAAATGGAATCTGTCTAAATTATAAAAACTAAATATAATGATATAGTCAGTATAAAATTTTGACTGGTAGAATGTATGACATGAAATGTTTAATCACATTGTTTTATGATGTTTTCTAACAAAAATAAATGGGTATGTCTTCATGATTCTCAAATCATATCTCTAAAGTGGTTTTGAGATATGTTTATACCCTGGAAAGGGTGTTTTGTAAAACCTGGTTTTATATATTTATATATATAAATATTTTAACTTTGTAATCTAAAATATTATTATAAAATCATGTGGTTTGTAGTTTTTGTATTATTTTTCACATGATGGTATGTTTCATGATTATTTAAAACTTGATTTATTTATGGTTTATCCATGGATAGTTTGATTAATCTTTCATGTTACCTCCCACCCACTTGTCATATTTCGTTAAATGTGTATATGAAAGGCATACTATCATTTTATGGTAAAAATATTTGAGAACATCGGAAAATTATAAAAAAATTAAGGATCTTATATTAACCCCACATAATTAATAATTCTTGAAGATGAAATTGGATGCAACACGTCATTATGGCGGAGAGTGTGAACTAGATCCATCATTGTTAAGGCATCGTTTATAGTTATAACCATCTTGATGACATATGCTTCATCTTGAACTTTTTCCTTATTATTGAGGCCATTTTATCTCATTCCCCATCCCACTAGACTTCATCATTCATCGTTTAAGCAACATGTTGATGTCAAGTATGAATATCGACAGGTCTTTGGTTATTGAGAAATATCAAAACTCCCAAATATGCATCCACAATGAAGCATAACAGTTAAAAATGGTGTCCAACCGATATAATGGATCAACACATTTTTTCTATAATATTTTCATAGAGGCACATGTTTTGATGGAGTGTGCACATAAAAACCATAATGTCTAGATGTTTCCACATTGAAATTACCTCACCTCTAGTAATACCACAATTTTTCACTACTTCTACCTATGATGGGTTAAAAATTATCTTGAAATTAAAATATAGAGTCTTCTTAGTGGAAAAGGTAGACTTGAAAACTATAAGCTTATTCAATGTTCTTTTTAATCTCTCATTGAAAGTGAATTTCAAACTATAGACCCTACAGAATCTTATCCAAGGCTAGCTTTTTTATATCAATGTATTACTTCATACAGAAACAAAATGTATCTTAAACTAGGGAAATAATTGGTAACATGGAAGCCTATTGTGGAAACAATTGATTCAGTCCACATTTTTTGTGGACATGTGAACATACCTATTCCCCCATTCATATTCTAGTGATCATATTTCTTTTGGAATCTCCATCAAATAATCATACACTTCATGATTAGCCTTTAATATTTGTTCAAAAAGATCTTCAAAAATCTATTGATCTGGGTCATATGCTACATAGAAGTTATAATATTTCACACAAATTTATTTTATCTTTATATTTTAATTGAAAAAACAATAAAAACTGTTCATAGAGAGGCTCATGATTTCATTCTTCAAAGGTTCATTATGAAATTTTTTTCACACATTGCAAGAAATGTGGCTTATACAGTACCAATGATATTCATTTTGGGGTCTTCATGTATCATGATCCACATTTATTTCCTCTTTAATTTACTAATATATATTTGATATCAATGAGACACAGATAATGGTGGTGAAATGGTTATTGATACTTATCGAAAACCAACTCTATGATTCATATTTTTCCTCTTATACAATGGAAAATAAAAGTGGATGAGGTGAATGATTTCCATATTAGGTTGATGCAATCCGCAATACACCCTTCTATTTTACATATATAAACATCCCATAAATATGTACAAACTATTTGATAAAAAATGTGGAAATATAGGGGAGAAATTCCCAGAACAACAGATGAAATTTAACACGGGATAGATCAATTCACCTATTTTGAGACTCATGTTTCATTATATAAAGATAGAAGGAAACATGGTCATTGTGTATCAGTATGGATATCAATTGCGGAAACACCTGATTAGAATCATCCTAATCACAATATACCTTCAAATTTGTCTTCTGTTTTCCATCCATGACTTATTATTGGAAATTTTATAATTGAATGTTTTTTGTATTATCTCATTAAAAAATGATACAACAACATCATGGATGGTCCTAATTATCTTGATGATAACAGATGATAGAAATTCATCATCTAACGAGGTATTATCTTTTTTCTATTTTGGCTGAATGTAAGTATGAGCGAGCTAAATATTATAAATTCTCTAAAATATAAATGTAATGTTCAGAATCTCCGCCATGATAAATCTAGAATCATCACCATACTTTTGACACCATATGATATATTTTATAAAGAATAATTCCTGAACAAAATATCTATCTTTGTTCAAAATGGGAAATCTTTTTAGTTCATTTTTCAATGTATAATTTCTAGAAAAACATCTTCCCACATATATTTATTTTATAACCCACTAAACCTTTCCACTAGAACTCTATAAAGTTTAGTTGTAGGTATAAGCACATTTCATTTGATTTCTAGAAAATGTGGCATTGCTTCCAACCAAGATACGAAGAGCGGTGGATAACTTATATTTAGTCAATGCAACTGTATAACTTTTTAATTTCTAGAAATATCCTCACCAACCTTTCCTTCTCCCTCATCATTAGCACTATTATCTCTATCTATTAAATTGTTAAAATAATATTCTTTGGATGATTTATATACATGTATATCCCTGATATCATCTGGTTTTTCTACTTTCACATCATAGGGAGGATCCTCAACTTTAAGGGGTAGACATTCTAAAACCACTAATATAAGTCTACGTATACATAAAATTAGACATTGTTGTTGTACAATAAAAAACTCAACATATAACTCCTTTATGGAACCATCTAAACACCAGGAAAATGAATTTATTTCTAGGAATTACTGCTCATCAGTAACCAATGGACATGTTGGAGGCCATAGTGTAGCCAGGAATTGCAAATGACAATAGATAATTGACTTGATCTCTTGATCAAGTCCCAGATTTATGAAACCATGTATTATATCTTTAATTTCAATTAGGGTTACAAAATTATATTTCATAAACATTATTAATGGTTTTTTTCTATAAGTAGCTACATTATCAGTTGAATAACCTCTCCGTTTTAGTAGACACAGACAAACAAGACGCATTTTATTTAAAATTTTCTTTAATCAAGATATTAATAGTGTAAGTAATTTCGAAAATGAGGGTTCACCATATAATCATTATGATACTTAAATTTAATAATTTATTTTTATATCCAAAAATATGATACCACATTTTTTATATAAAACATAGAAAATAAGTCACATAATATTTTGGAAAAATATTTCAAATATAAAGAAAACACCAAAATTTTTATTTATCCATGAAAAAATGACAATTTTGATATTATAAAGTCAAATATAGAAGAATAAAGAAATTAAAAATGACATGATTTTTCTAAAACATGCATGAAATACCTTGGTCTTTCCAACAGAATAGAGTTTGACGGAGATGAGCCTGACTTCAGATGTGAGGTAAAATCTAGCATATTTTAAACTCGTAGCTTAATAATATCTTCCAAAAAGATGTAATAAATTTTGAGTTTTCAAAATATTTTTGACATATAATAATATATATTAGATGTTATCTTATATGTCATTAGATGACCAAAATATTTTGAAAATTCTAAATTTATGTACATTCATTTGGATGATGTCATTAATCTACCACTTAAAAATAAGTTGGACATTACCAAACTTCTGATGTTAGGATAATATCATCAAAACTCTATTATTCATAAAACTTTAATGTTATTTCATATATGTTGAAATAAATTATTTTGTTATTTAATGTGTTTTTTATTCTCTATTTGACTTTATATGATCATAATTTTAATTTTATAATGGATAAATAAAATGATTTGGTTTTTTATCTTGTTTTTACCTCGGTTTCCAAAACGTTATGTGAATACTATTTAGAATGAGGGTTGACCAAATAATCTTTATGATACTAAAATTTTTAAACATATTCTTATATCCTAAAATATGATACAAATGTTTTTTTAGTAAAATCGTTAATCATCCTAAAGGTATTTTAGTAGTTTATAATGAATATATGGATCATCTAAAGCTTATCCCCCAAGAGTGTCAAACTAGGTGTGATTCAATTCCCATTGTCGTGTACTAGGTCATGTCATGTTCATCCGGACGCACCTTGTATGAGTTGTTACTTTTGGGTACATCTGCTCCAGAGCCACAATCACTTGTATTATCCATACATGGTTTAGATTGTGTAGATAACCATATAATCCTTATCATACCAAAATTTTAGAACATTTTCTTATCCTCTAAATGATGAAAAAAGGTTTTGTATTACCATTTTAAACTATCCTAAAGTTATTTTAAACAATTTATAAATAGAATGTGAATCATCTAAAACATATCCATTAACATTAACAAAACATTCATGCAATAAGGGATGAATCATCCAAATCACTAGAGTAACAAATCATTTCTGTAGTTAACCCTCTTATTCATCCAATTTTTCTTCTTTGATCATATATTTATTTCTAATGAATCTATAGTCAATCATACTTAAATCATTAGTTAATCATTTCTTAATAACTGTTTTTTCATTGGTTAATCATTGGTTAATCAATTGTTAATCACCAGTCTATCATTATTAAACAATTATATAATCAATATTTAATAATTATTTAATAATTATTTAATCATTAGTTAATCATTACCCAAATATCAGTCAATCATTAGTTAATAATTAGTAAATAATTAGTCAATCATTGGTTAGTCATTAGTTTACCATTAGTTAAGCATTATTTAATCATTACATAATCATTAGTTAATCATTCATTAATAATTCTTTCATCATTACATATTACTTTTTCATCATACATTAATATTCATTAATGATTAATTAATTATTCTTTAGTTATTACTTAATAAGTGGTTAATCGTTAGTTAATGATTCTTTATTTATTACTTAATTATTCTTTAATCACTTTTCATCATTCCTTAATCAATATTTAATCAATAAATAATCAATATTTAATCAATAATTAATCAATACACAGCCATTACTTAATCAATATCTAATCATTTGTTAACCACTAGTAATCAATAATTTAATCATTAGTTAATAATTATTTATAATTCTGTAATCTATCTATAATCATTAATTAATAATTCTTTAATATATTATTAATCGTTAGTTAATCATTACATATTCATTAATTAATCATTAATTCTTCATACATTCCTTATTCAATCATTAATTGTTACTAAATCTTAATTTAATAATGATTCAATCTACACTTAAACATTAGTTAATTAGTACTAAATATCTATTGTAACATTCTATATTCCATAGTTAATTTTTTTTATTCCTTCATTAATCATTCCTTAATAAATTGTTAATGATATGATATTCATTAATTAATTTTTATTATATAGTCATTATATGTAATAATTATTTCATAATAAGCTATTAATTTGTTAATATATACTTAATCAGTAATAATAATAAATATTATTTATGAATTATATATAACTACATAAAATACTTAATAAAAAATAGATATTGAACTAACTAAAAACAATTAATGTAAAGAAATAAATAACATTAAATTAAGAAATAAAACAAACTCTAAATAACGCTTTAGAAACAATCAGGACTTTTTTTAGGACACCAAAACCACCACACACAAATGGGTTTCTTTTATAGAGAGAGAGTGGAATGTAAAGATATGAGGGGAATTTGAAGTGAGGTGGATGGGTGGGAGTGGTGCCTTTTGACATTACATTAGCCAAGAAGTGGTCACCCCCACCCATGTTTTCCATGTCACTAATTTGAGGCAAATGTGGGGGTGGGGTTGGGGTATGAACTCCTTTCAATAAATTGGAAATGTGGATGAACCCTAGATACATTTCTGATAAAAGTAAAAAAAAATTAAAACATAAAATCTTTTAAAAAAAATTCCATTAACAATAAAAAGCTCATATGTATTTAGTAAATTTTCTCAAACCATTTTATATGAAAATAAAATTGTATATAAAAAAATTAATTAAAAAACCATCAAATTTATTATTTTAAATAGAAATAATAATTAAAACATCAATCGCTTTTCTAGAAATCATACTCCCCAAAAATATCTCCCAATAAAAATCCTATTGATTCAAAAAACAATATTTTGATGTTTTTTTCAAAATCATATCCATTTTTGATGAATTAAAATTTCATGATTTACCAGTTACCTTTTAAAATTAAAATTATTTTATAAATATAAATATAAATAATTTTTTTAATACCATATATATCATTTTAAAAATATCATAATATCCCTAGAAAATAATAGAAGTCACCTAGTATAATGTGTTGTAGTGTTATGGGTTGGTGGTAACCAGAACAGGTAGGTTTCTAATGGAATTATATCTAGTGATAATTCGAAACATTGGAAGTAGGAAGATAAAATTTTAATTTGGATATTATTAGAGTACTTATATAGAGTTTTGGAGGGGGTGTAAGGATATATCCTTAAAAATTACTTAATCTTGAGCTTTAAGTCAAAAACACATTATCTTATATTTAAGGATCCTTACAGGCTATATTATTATTGAATTATGTCATCACCCTTACATAAATAAATATTACATGACAAAGTGAACACCTCTACTTAATAACCATATTTCCATAAATCATAACATTAATAATACAATAAGTTTTATTTTCATGAACTATCATCATAATATTTATCTCAACCTCATCATTGTCCCTACCTATCCTTAAAATCCAATGAAAAACATTTTAAGACCAGAGATGAATACAAAAATCTATGTGATGTATATAAAAAAAGGAAAATGTGTTAGTCCATGAACATTCATCAAATTTTATATTATTAAAAAGAAGTTTGGTCTCAAAATAAAAATTTTATAATTTAAGAAATCAACTTATTTGTAAAAATATTTCCACAAAACATTTCATTGTGAATTTTAATGTAAAAATTAGACTTATAAAAGTTTATATGTATTGAAAAAATAATAATAACTTTTTAAAAAAGTTATACATTTCACCCTTATGATGTAGAAGACACATTCCTCTAAACCTAAATGCATTTTCTTATATTTTGAAATCATAATATTACCACAAAAATCACTACAATCATAAATAAATATTGAAGTTATCTTGAGTTATCATTTTCACGTCATATTTACAATCACTTTTCTAATTTAATTTACCAACATAGTCGACTTCCAACAAAATTCTTACCCAATGCATGAAAAGACTATAATAGTCCCAAAAGTCCTTGGTTTATAATAGAACAACCCTTACGTTTTTATAAAATAACCACCCATAAACATAAACAACTATGATGAACCATAACAAAACTATAACATAATAATGCTTGTATAAAAATATTCATTGCACCCATAATAAAAACATTTCTCAATATCCAAATATCAATTACATTTAAGACCCTTTTTGATAATAAATATAACAACACAGAAAATATTATAAACTGAATTAATGTAAATTAAATGAAGAATAAAATAATGTTTATTACAATAGAAAAAATCTTTGATGTCTTATATGTTAAAATAAAACATTTATTTTATATATTCGGGATAATGTTCTATATAAAATATGAAAAACAATTAATTTTAAAATCATTTAAAAGAAAGTAAAATGTGACATAAAATTTCACCTATAATTCATTCATATTCATATAAATATATTAAAAAAATATTTTTAAAAATTTTATCATGGAAGAAATTTTTTTATAAAATAAACCTTTAAACCATTTAAAATGAGGTTTTCAAAGTAAAGTTCCCCTTACCTTGAGTTCAACTCATCACTTACATCATTTAACTTCCAAAATAATAAAATTAATATAATTATATACTATATAAGTTTTTTAATGTTTATTATTCGTTTTATTATATTTATTACCCTGTTATATTCAATTACATACCCATTTAAGTTTATATCAGATGTTTCAACAATATTATGATCATATGTCTTAAATAACTTTAGTAAGATGAATATGGGCAATGATATCATTATTAAATAATAATAATAATAATAATAATGAAATAATTATCATTTTTATATATAAATTGTACTATTAAAACAAACAATACAATATATTTATGGAAGATGAACGATGTTATAGTAATAGAAATGGTAGGTCGTACGTACAAATGAATAACATTTCCACTTTTCAACGATCATTATGGAAAAAAGGAAATTATTATTTTGTCATTAAATAATTATTATTATATAATAAAACCTATATTATCACTTGAAATAAACACACACACAAACACATATATATCATCAATGTGATTTGGGGATGAAAAAATGAATCACATCCCTCCATGGAGGTGGTAGTGCACATGTACACATGAACCATGTTATATTTTTTAAATGGATGGATATGAACAAAAATTTATGATATTTTATCCTATTTAATGATAATTATATCATGGTTACCATATATATACATGAATTACATCATTATAATAAAACGTGAGAGGCACGAATGGAAAACGAATGACACTGATTCGTGTGGCTATAACACGACGTACATAGGAATGACAGTTTTATTTCACATTTGATAAAATATGATCTGGATATAGGTTATTAGTGTAACATAATAACATCCTAATATATGTAATATACCTATTTTATTATCATATAATGTTTGGGGAATACTTGAATGAGGTGGAATAAGAAATATAATAAAAAATATTTTCTAAAAAACATATATATTCTTTGGACAACCACATTTGGATTATACCTAAAGACTTGCTGGGTTGATATTCAGATCAAACAGAGGAATCTAGGACATGGGTAATGATGTAAGTTAGATATTTGGAAAGTTCATGGCTAAACCTAATTTTTTTTAAGTGTGAAGAAAAGTGGAGAGGATGCAGCCTTTTATAAGTTAGGGAATTGAAACTTTGGAAACTAGTTAATGTTATAAATTATTATAAATTTGTTTCGAAGAAAAAATGGTCCCATAATTATATAATTATAATATAAGATTGGTATGGGTAAAAATAATCTAATCTAATAAAATTTCAACAATTTCAGATTGTTTTTTACCTTTATCGTTTTGTTTTAACTCGTGTTAACACATTTTGACGATTACCGCATTAACACTTTTTTTACTCTTTAGGGGTCAAGAAAGTTATTATAAAAAAGAAATGTTATAGATTAATTGAAAATGGTTGATATTATACAACATATCACATTCAATTTTATTAATAAAATATTTTTTTTGGAATTTTAAATCATAAAATAAAACATTATATTTTATAAAATATAATTAATGTCATTTTTGGAACTATTCATTTAATTTGACATTAAAAACAAAACAAAATTAATGAAATTAAAATTCAACTATTTAAAAAATCCATAACTTTTTATATTTATCAAAAACGTTTGTGGTACATAATAATTCATTCATATTTTATTACATTTAATATTTATTAAATAATTAATTTTATTTTTTCTATTAGTTGTATAAAAATTATGTCAGCAATGCATGAGAATTTATGGTAATTATTTGATCAATAAATTTTCGAAATAAATAGGCATGATAAAAAATAATTTATCTTTTCATTTAACATTTATAACTAAACATAAGGTTTTTTTATCCTTTTCACAAAATTTTATAGTCATTAAAAGAATGAGAGTGAAATTTTTGACGTTATACATGACATGACAATATAATGGTTAAAATCAAAGAAATATGGAACCATGTTTCCATATTTTAGACACATGGATTCATATTGTTTGACTCCACTAATCCAATAGTATAATTTAATTCGTTATGGTAATTTATGAGTCCATATAATATTTTTTTAATAGTAATCGCCTAATTTATTGTTTCTTAGGTGACAATTATTTGGTATGCTTGCTACTAATAATCCATAAAAATAAAAAGAATATTTTTAGCAATCTTGGACCACAAAATTCAAAATATTATATTTATTTTTAATGAATCAATTTATAGAAGTGGAAGTATTTAATTTAAAATTAAACAAGAAAAACATGACGAGATGCAATTTTTCATAAAATGTATTTTAGTGTATAAAAATGTTTTTATAAAAAATTGAAGTATAAAATTAATTTAAAAGACATTAAATGAATTATTTTTAATAAAAGTTATGTAATTTTTTTAAAAAAATCTAACATAAAATAGAATTTGACTTTGTAAATACTTGAAAGGAAAATGCAGTTTTCTGTAAAAAGCAGTATTTTTCACTATTCCTTTAAAAATATTTTTTTCTGAAAAATATAAAATTATCACCATATGATAATTATGATATTATGATATAAAAAATTATATGATTTTTATAACATTCCATTTATATGAGTTTCATGAATTAATGATAATATTTTTTCACAATTAAAAAATAATTTTTTTGAAGAATATGTATACATGAAGCATAAAATAACATCATTAAAAAATGAGTTGTTATTTACTGATAATTAATCAATAAATTTATATTGTGTTTAACCTTTAATTATTTTTACAATATGTTCAATCCTATTCATACCCTCAAATTCAATGACTATGTTATAATGGTCATATTTAAATAGTAATATTTCATGGTTTGTTTTAACTCATTGTTGCATGTTGTATATACTATCAAACATACCATTCATTTTTTAAAAAATATCCGAGGGTGTTATGTTAGTTCATGTTTAAAATACCCTAATAGTGTTTTGGGATATTAAATAAAGATAACGAGAGAGGTGGGTAGATTTTGAAGCCACCAGGTACCAAAATAATGATATTGGGTACATAGTGGATAAGCTAGAGGGTTCCCCTTGGTTAGGTCATCAAGTGACCAATAGCCTTGTACTGGGTGCCTGATGAGCCCATTTACCCTTTTTTAAAATGAGATTCATGAAAATAATTTTAGAGTCAAACCTCTCCCCTCTAGTTTTTAGTTCACAGGGTGTAATGGGGAGGGACATTCTTATATCTCCTCCACACCTTTTCCCCAAAAATTCCCCTTGATTAGGGGTTATTTTAGTGTGTTTTTTCATAGACTTCTATGGAATGTTATCTCATATCCACCCTCTATTTCTCTACCCCTCATCTTCTATCTAATTATTTTTATGGTGGATTTAGGTACATGATAATGATTCCATCAGAACATGGTGGAACCATCCCATTGTGATGAGGCTTTTAGGAGTCATTTATAGAGTATATTGAGGGGAAATGAATGAAAAATTTTATTAATAATTTTCAATTTAAGTTGTTCATTCCTATAATTTATTTATTAATTTCGGTTTCTATTGATGAGTTGGGTTAGCAGAGTCTGTTATGCTTGAAGTTCCAAAGGATAAAAAAATAACTGAGAAAGGGGGGAGGGGTTGAACAAGTTGTTGATTTTTTATGAATTTTAATAATTTTAGAAACTTAACCTCTGCAACCTGTTATGATTTATTTTATTATAATACTTTCAAAAATACTTAACCCTGAAAAAGATATAAAGAAATTAAATCACACAATATTTCCAATGTTCATCCTCAGGGTGAGAACCTACATGATTTCCATAGACACTTTTGTGGGTTTATAGAAATTATCTAATAAGAAGAGGTGAATAAAAATTAATAAAACATTCCTTTTACAACATCCAACTCATGATATGATTGACTACAAAAATTCCCATCATTTTATAAAGTTTCTTAAAAAACAATTGATCTAAAAAAGATAGAATAAATACTTTGTTCAATTTTCTCCACAAAATTTCCAGAGTCTGATGACCATTAGTATTATAAACAAAATCCAATTGACTTAGTCTGATCAACTCAATAGAATACTCCCTTTATCGATCTAGAGTTCTCAAACTTACTCAAATGCTTAGTCTGATCTTCCTCAGTCTGATCGACTCAATCGGATCATCTCAATAAGATTATTCTCCTCCCGACAAACAAAAAAAGTGTCTGATCTTCTAATGAGACCTCTATCTATAATGAACTCTTACTCTAATTCCCCAGTACTCTACCATTTTTTCTCATAAAAAAGATTAAATATGTGAATGAAATTTTCATCTAATTATAAGAGAATAAATAAATTAAGAAACTAAAAAAAAATTCCCACTTACTCAAATTTCAAAAATCCAAAAATCATTCATATTTTAAATTCAAATTAAAATTCATAAACTCTTATTATGATTTCATCAAGATCAGTATTTTCGGACACTATAACTTTTCTTCAGTCTGATATATTATCCTATGATTCAGCCTCATGTGCTTATTACGATATGACTTTCTTTCCCATCTCATTACGATCTAACTACCTTGAACTGATCATTATAATCTAGATATATTGTATTAATCATTATAATCTGGTTATCTTCCTCAACTCATTATAGTGAACATCCACATATGATTACTTAATGGTGTCAGGATATTATTTTATTGTAAACATATACTCTCCCTTTTATTATTCTGAAGAAAAAACAACCATTTTTTTAATATTTATTTCTTTTCTTGACGGGTCTCCCTTTTATGGACCAGATCCAAGAACTCTATCACTACCACGTTCTACATATGATGTGTTATCAGCGTGGAAAATTCATATGTTAAATTAGTTTATATTACTAATAATATTGGTCTTCATCCTTAGATTTAGTCTGGTTAAAATCCTTATAATGATTGAATTATCACTATGACATAATTATCATTATGATGTTCTGAATATGAGGATGAATCCACTCAAAAACGTTGAAAATATTCAATCTTCATCTCATTTACAAATTTGTACTCCTAAAAATCTTCTGTGATTGATACGTTTAGATAATATCTTCTATGTTTGGTTTTCTTGAACCAATATGATCTTCACAATTCCTCAATTTCTTCAAATGATTTTATCAGGATAATTTTCATGGTTTTTTAGAACTACATGAAATATAAGGAAACATCTAATTTATGGTTTGAAAGTATGAAAAATTTCTAACTCCTGACATAACTATCTTTATTCAACCTCTTCAATGCCAAACTAACTTTCATTCTTAAGAATATCTTACTTTCAAACCAACACCGAGTATGATGAATGTATAACGTAATGAAAATGGATTTTAGACTAATTATGCATCTCGTCAACCTCTTAAAATTTCTATCTACTCTTTCCTCTAGTACTTCATATTTTGAAAACCTATTTCTAGAAACCTATTTCCAAAAATAGAAATCATGGAGAGAAAACATTTCTCTCCATTTGTGTTTAGATCCAGCAGATTTTGTCTTTCTTGGGAAAACTCATTATGATAGAATGGGTCTAATTATGAATAAAAAAAATAGTATTTTTCTGAAAATGTTAGTTTTCAATAAATATAAAACATCGATAACAACAAAAAAACACAAATTTTCTTCAATATAACCCTTTTTATTTGTTTATAACACTGTTTAACAACTTTTTCATCTCTTAATTTTTTTACACAAACTCATATTTTGAAAACAACTCAGGTTTTTTAAATTTTATATAAACTTATCTATTCTCAACCTAGAGTTTCCTAACACCATATCACTAAATAATGTAATTATTTCAAGTAATTCCATCACTTGCTGAAAATAAAAATTTTGTGCCATATAAAGATAGAACACACCCTTTTTTTATCTCACTATTCATCTTCTATCCCCCTTTTAAAGATAACCACAATGTCATATTAATAGAATAAAGATAAGTAAAAACTTATTATAGTGTAGAATGTTGTTGCTTTATATCCTCCATTTTCAATGTAATCCAACGCATGGCGGGGTAATTCCTTATGTGATTTAGGAATTCATTGGAGGAAGCTCAAGATATTACAACCTCGAATCAAAAAACCATTATTTTGGTGTTGAATTTTTAAAGATATAAAAAATTTGATAATTTTTTGAAATATATTCAAGAACAACATATCAAGAAAAAATAATTCACTTCTATAAAGAGAAACATTATATCAATATGTTTTGATCTTGAATTTTGGAAAATATTTTTAAAAATATCAGTTGCACTCTAATTATCACAAATTATATTAAATGGTTTAGAATTATTTATATTCAAATATTCTTGAAGAAATATAATCCATAACATTTGAGTTCAATAATGAGTAGCAGTAACATATTTTGATTCCATTGTGCTCAAACTTAATATTTTTTTCTTGTTATTCTATCTTATAGAACATTTACCATGGAAAATATTCATCCTAAAGTTGATTTTCAATCACTAAAATATCTATCCAAATAAACATAATTATAACCATTCAAGTGATGAGTTGGGTTTGTGGAGTCTATTATGCTTGAAGTTCAAAAGGATCAAAAAACAACTAATAAAGGGGTGATGGGTTGAATGAGTTGTTTAATTTTTATGAATTTTAAGAACTTTAAAAACTTAACCACTGCAACCTATTATGATTCATTTTCTTGTAATCTTTTCATAAATACTTATGCATGAAAAAGTTAGAAACAATGTAAAGCATACAATATTTCCAATGTTCATCCTCAGAGTGAGAACATACATGATTTCCATAGACACTTTTGTGGGTTTATAGAAATTATCTAATAAGAAGAGGTGAATAAAAAATAATACAAATCCCATTCTATAACTTCTATCTCATGATATGAGTGATTATACAAAATACAATCATTTTACAATGTTTCTTACAAAAAAATTGATCCAAAAAATAATGAATAAATACTTTGTTCAATTTTCTCCACAAAATTGCCAGATTCCAATGAACCTGAGTCCGATGAACTTCAGTATGATAAACAAAAATAAATTGACTTAGTGAGATCAACTCAATACAATTCTCCCTTTCTCAATCTACAATTCTCATACTCTACTTAAACGCTTAGTTTGATCTTCTTCAGTCTGATCGACTCAATCAGATCATCTCAATGAGATTATTCTCCTCCTGGCAAACAAAACAAAAAGATTCTGATAATCTAATGAGACCTCTATCTAGAATGAACTCTTACTCTAATTCCTCAGCACTCAGCCTTTGTTTTCTCATAAAAAATTTGAAATATGTGAATTAAATTTTCTTCTAATTATAGGGGACTCCGAACAAAGTGAGAATCATAAAAAAATTCCCTCTTACTCAAATTTCAAAAATCAGAAAGTAAATCACTTTAAAAATTTGAATTTTAATTTTTAAAATCCTATTAATATTTCATCAAGATCGGTCTTTTTGAACTACATAACTTTTCTTTAATCATATATATTATCCTATTATTCAGATTCCTATGATCACTAAGATATGACTTTCTTTCTCATCTCATTACGATCCAAATACCTTGAACTGATCATTACAATCTAGAAATATTGCATTAATCATTATGATCTGATTATCATCATCAACTCATTATAGTGAACTTCCACATAAGATTACTTATTTGTGTCACAATATTATTAGATTTCAAACATAATCTCTCTCATTGTTTATTCTCAAGAAAACACAACCATTTTAGAATATTTATTTCTTTTCCTAACCGGTCTTTCTTTATGGACAAAAACCAACAACTCTATCACTACCATGTTCTACATATGATGTGTTATCAGCATGAGACATTCATCTGATAAATTGGTTCATATTAATAATATGATTGATCTTCATCCTTAGATTCAGTTTGGTTAAAATCTTTATAATGATGGAATTATCATTATGATATAATTATAATTATGATATTCTGAATCTGATGATGGATCCACTTAGAAACATTGAAATTATTCAATCTTCATCACATATACACATTCATTCTCCGGACAAGATTCTGTGTTTGGTACATATAGATAAAATTTTCTATGTCTGGTTTTCTAGATCTAATATGATCTTTATGATTCCTCATTTTTTTCAAATGATTTTAACAAGATAGTTTCCATGGTTTGTTAGAACTAAATGAAATATAAAGAATCATCTAATTTAAGGTTTTAAAGTATGAAAAGTTTTTAACTCCTGACATTACTATCTTCATTTAACCTCTTCAGTAACATACTGAATTTAATTGTTAGACACTTCTAACAATCTACCAAACACCGAGTCTCATTAATGTTTAACTTCATGAAAATCTATTTGAGATTGCTTATGCATATGGTCAACCTCTTTATCTTTCTAGCTACTAATTCCACTAGTGCTTCTTAGTTTGAAAACCTATTTCTGGAAACCTATTTCCAAAAATAGCATTCATGAAGAAAATACATTTCTCTCCATTTGGGTTTAGATCTATTAGCTTCCATCTTTCTTGTGAAAACTTATTATGACAGAATGGGTCTAATTATGAATAACAGAAACAGTATTTTTTGAAAAGGACTGTTTTTAATAAATATAAAACATTGATAAAAACAAAAACAACAGAAATTTTCATTAATATAACCCTTTTTATTTGTTTATAACAGTGGTTACCAACTTTTTAATCTCTCAAACATATTTCCACAAACTCAACTTTTGAAAACAACTCAGGTTTTTTGAATTTTATCTAAAAATGTCCTTCCTCAAAATAGAGTTTCCTAACACCATATCACTAAATAATGTAATTTTTTCATGAAATTCCATCCCTTGGTGAAAATAAAATTTTTGGGCCATGTAAAGATAAAAGTTCTTCATTTTTATCTCACTATTCTTCTTCACTCGCCATTTTTATGATAACCAAAATGTCATATTCATAAAATAAATACAATTAAAAACTTATTATAGTGAATAATGTTGTTACTCTATATCCACATTTTTCAATGTAATCTGATGCATGGTGGGGAAATTCCTTATGTGATTTTGGAATTATTTGGAGGAGGCTCAACTAATTGTAGCCTCAACTCATCAAACCTTTATTTTGGTGTTGAATTTTTTAAGATATAAAAAATTTGATAATTTTTTAAAATATATTCCAGAACAACATCTCCAGAAAAAAATCACTTTTATAAAGTGACAAATTATATCAAGGTGTTTTGATCTTGAATGTTGGAAAATATTTTTAAAAATATCATTTGCACTCTAATTATCCCAAAGTATATTCAATGGTTTAGAAACTTTTACATTCAAATATTCTAGATGAAATTTGATCCATAACATTTGAGTACAATAATGAGTAGATGTAACATATTTTGATTCTATTGTGATCAAAGTTACTAAATATTTTTTCTTTCTATTCAATCTTATTGAATATTCACCATTAAAAATATTCATCCTAAGATTGATTTTCAATCACTATAATCGGTAGCCCAATCACCATCATTATAACCATAAAATATCATTTCAAAATTTCTTTCATATAAAAAATCATGTGAATATATTCCTTTTACATATCTTAGAATTCTCTTTCCTACCAATATAAGTCATTATTTCAGGTTTAATTTGATACTAGATGCATAAAGTCACAACATAATCAAAATCAGACCTTGGGGATATAAGGTAAATTATACTTTCTATTAGGCACCAAAAGTCCTAACTCACAATTTTTGTAAACTCATATTTACTCAGCTTTGTTAATATAGATATAAGAGTAGAAACTTCTATGTATTTTTCCATCTTGAACATCTTTAATAGTTCATTGCAATAATTTTCATGAGATAAGAAAAAATATTTTTCCATTTTGTGCACTTTTAATCCAGGGAAGAATGTTAATTATAAAAATATTGACATTTCTAAATTCATCTTCATTTCCTCAAAAACCCCTCCACAAAAATTTTATTCCTCCCTTGAAAAAATTATATCATCAACATTGACAGTTAAAAATAGAGTTCCAAATTTAACATCCTTAATATATAAGTTGTTGTAAACTTTTCCTTCATAAAATTTAAAATTTCCCAAACAACTGTAAAGTTTTGAATACAAGGGACATGGGGATTATTTCAACCCATACAAGGATTTCTTCAATATAAAAAACTTTCATTGATTATTATCAAGTCAAAAACTATAAGTTTTTTTAATATAAACATCTCCCTCAATCTCACCATTTACGAAACATGACTTTGTGTCTATATGATAAAATTTGGAATCTCAAAGTACGACCACTATTAGAAACATTCTAATAATTTATAATATTGTAAATGAGATAATAGTTTCTTCAAAATAAACTCCTTTCACCAATGAATAGCCTTTAAAAACAAGTATTTCTATATTTCTAGAAACTTATCCATACTCATTCAACTTGATTCTATAAAACCAACTTTTTCCGATAACATTTTTATTTGCTAGACATGGAACAATTTCCCATTTATTATTTTTCTCAATATGTTCCAATTGTTAATTCAATGAATCCACCCATTCATTATGATGAATAAATTTTTAAATTGATTTTGGTTAAATCATCGAGATAAGTGTAGTCTGATTTTCTAATCTCAGCATTCTTCAAGTCTAAATTGGAGCCTTCTAATTTCCAATAATTTTTTCGGACTGAAAATGTTTTTGTAAGGTAGAAAATTTCAATATTCCACTTCCTTATTAACATTCCTCATCACATGATTCCCCTAAATCTTGCTTAGGATGTTTTGACATACTTCACTATCATTAGAAATCTCAAAATTTTCCTTCTCAAGATTTTCAATAAATTTGGTTAAATAATTTTTATTTTTAATTAATTTCACATCATATGAGTCCACTGGCCTTTATAAAAAAATTTTCCAACATTTTTAACCTCTTAAATTTGGTGAATAACCCATAAAAGTTCATTTCTCATCTTATTCATCAATCATTACCAGATCTAGAATTTGGATTTTATGAAATCATGGAATTTAATAATCATTGAAGTATTTCAATATGGTTTTTCCTTATAACACATTTCTTAAAATTCATTTTGGATTCTAGTCTCAAAAAAAACTATTCTATATATGTACAGTAGTATTAAATCTTATTTCCAGTAGAACATTCAAAGTATGTATTTTAATAACAAGATTCTTCTTATTTCTACCAAACATCTGTTATTCCATTCTAATACTGTATTTATTGTGTATTGTATGGATAAATATAATAATGTTTGATACCAGGAATTCTAGGATAAGTTTCAAAGGTGTTTATTTTAAATTTGTTAGTATTATCCATTCTCAAATTCATTATATAATCCATCATTTCATTATCAACAAATATTTTATAAAACCTGAACATTTCCATAGCCTATTATTTGTGTTTTCTAAAAATTATGTTTCTTATACATGTAAAATAATCAATTAATGCGATAATGTATAAATCTTTTTTTGATTTATATCTTATTGACTCAAATAAATCAGAATGAATAAGTTCAAGAGGTCTGGTAGACTGAATCACAATTATCTTATGACTTATCGTATTATTCTTCCATTTCTAACAATTAATGAAAATATATTTATCTATAATTTTTAATTGTGGAAAATAATGTAAAACATCAACTTTGTAATGTATGTTCATGTTTTTCATCCTATGTTTCCCAAGTATTTGGTAATGTAACTGTTTTTTAATTTTCAGCACTTAAGTAACAAGATTCACTAAACTCTCCAATTTGAAAAAGTTTACTACTAGAACTTTCTACTTTTGTGATAATTTTTCCATCTTTCACACATCTTCTGATACAAGAATATATTCTAAAAAAATCTTCTTTTCTATCATTACAAAAATTTCATATGTTACTAAAGTTATGTTTTTTCCCCTCAACAAATAAAACATCTTTAGATTTCAACTTTTCCACTTCAATATCAATCGTTCAGATTCCTATTATTTTTACAAAAGTATCATTTCCAAAGGTAACTTCTCCACCATTATTAAATTGAACATATTTTAATATATTTATATCACTTGTCATATATTAATAATAACCACTATCAAGTTCACATTGTTTAACCTTTTACAAGCATTTAAATATTTCTAAATAAAAAAAAATCTTTCTTCAACTTTTTCTTTTCCATATTAATTTTCTATTCTACCATAAGAATCTTTTTTAAAAGGAGTGTCATACATATTTTGGCATTATGACTAGCCTCATCACATATTCTAACAACTTATTCCAGAAATAAAAATTAATTTTTTGTTGGAAGGTTTCTAATATCTTGATATTTTTTTTCTAACCTTCCATGGGTTTTGAAAGTTA
This sequence comes from Viscum album, assembly GCA_963277665.1. Classification (NCBI taxonomy): domain Eukaryota; kingdom Viridiplantae; phylum Streptophyta; class Magnoliopsida; order Santalales; family Viscaceae; genus Viscum; species Viscum album. Next base: position 24,024 of record CAUJRU010003366.1, on the reverse strand, counting down.
CTCATCCATCTTACATTGTTGATTTAAATTTTTTAATACCTTATTTTAGGAAGTGAAATGTTATGGAAGAAATTATAATCCGTGTTCCCATAGATTCCACATCAACATCAATATCCATAAAATCTTGATTTTTTATTTATGTAAGAACTTTATGTGTAAAAAATTTGTTGTGGTTGATAACTTCTTCCTGTTTTAACAATCTCTAGATTTGAACAATCATTCATCCTAAGTTATATTTAATATTTTGTAGATGAAATAGGATTCAGACCATTTTGGCACCCAAGCTTTCTAAAAACTTTTTCTAGACCCTAAAATGTTAGAAAAATTAGTCGAAACATTATTTTTTGTGGGTGAGGATTTCACCTAGTTCATAATTTGAGCATTACCATCTACTTTAGAAGAAACATATTTTTCTACCAAAGCCTTGTTGAAATTTTCATTTATCTTCCACAATGTAATTTCAGACTCAAAAAGTTTTAATTTAAACTTGTTATCTTCCGCTTCATTAGATTATAAATTCTTACTAAGATCTTCAAACATCTTTCCCTATTAAAAAATTATTAGTTTGTTACATAAGATCTCTTAAATGTATTATTCCTCATACTTAATGACATATTATTTTCCTTCATAAATTTCATCACAATATTTATTCATTACACTGATTTTGTTCTTGAGAGTTTGGTTTTTCTCAAGATATGAAATAATTTATATTCTGAGTTAATACTCTCTATATGATTATTCCCCATCTTCTTCACTATATGAGGAATATTTTCTTCTCAGCTTTTGAAATAAAGGTTATGAATTTCCCTAAAAATTCATCTTCTAAGGAATTGTCTTCAATTTTGTCCGATTCAAATTTCCTAATCAGCATACTTCTTTTTCCTCCCATGCACTTCTTATTTTATTTCATAGATGAATTTTCATATTTATAATTTTTACACTTCTTAAATAAAGATTTTTCATCAAAATCATCTTAATATCTACATACTTTCTTCATTGTACAATTAATTAAAAATTTTGTGATTCCACCACACTCAAAATATTTAAGATTATTTTTAACTCCATACTTTCCTATTCCTCTTCAATAGTTCATGGATATTAGAGACATGATTTTGTATTTAAAATAATTATCCTCTTTATCTTTAGATTCACTACGATAAATAACTTCAACATTTGGTATTTTCGTTTTTATCATTGATTCAAAATCTATTTCAACTTTATCTTATTTTTAAACATTAGATATTTCCTTATTTAATGATTAATAAGAATTGTATTAAATTTATCAATAGATAAATCGTTATAATCCAATAAAGAGGAAATTTAAGAATCAATCCAATATATAAATTCTATTATAAGTGTATTCATAATAATAGAATATTTTAGGTCATATCTGAATCCTATGATATTTCAATTTTTTTTACACTAGTGAAGTATTTATAAATAATTTTTTCATCACTCATTTTTATGTCTTCATACATACTATCACAAAGTTGTAGTATTTATTAATACACATATATTATTCAATCTAAAACTATATTCCATCTGGCCCCACATACTCTTTGATGTTTGGAGACCCATCACCATATGATAAACATTTTCTGATAAGGACTTAAGGATACAATTTCTAGATGTTCCATCAACCTCAATATTTCACTTATCAACAAAAGGGATTGGTGCATACTTTTTAATCAGTGTAAAACCAATTATAACAGCATCAAAAACATACATTACATGAGATAAGAGATAAAGAATCATCAAATTTTTTCCATCCATAAAATTTCTTTCCATTAAATGTAGGAATTACTGTACTATTGATAGAGTTGATATTACTCATGACAAGGATTAAACAAGGGAACATGTATATGATACCAATGATAGTTTCAAAGGATAAAAAACAACTTAGAAGGGGGGGGGGGGTGAATCAATTGTTAAATTTTTATGAGTTTCAAGAATTTTAGAAACTTAACCCATGCAAACTATTATGATTCATCTCCTTATCATCATTTAGTAAATTATTATTCATGAAAAATTAGGAAAGATAATAAATCATACACAATTTAAAAGGATTGGACATAGTGTGAGAACCTACATAATTTCCATATCCACTCCTATGGGTCTATGGAAATGGACTATTAAGAATATGTTAATACAACTTATGCCAAATCTTATTAGAAACCGTATATATCCAAATATGAATTATTATACTAAATCTCATTAGTTAACAATGTTTCATACAAAATGAGTTTATCAAAAAATTAAAAATGTTTTCTTCAAATTTCACCACATAAGATACAATGTACGATGAGCCTGAGTATGACAACCTTTATTCTGATGAAGCTAATCCAATTAACTCTATTTGATCTACTAAATACAATTGTCTCTTTCAAAATCGACCCTTCTCAAAATCATCCCAAATGCTCAGTCTGATTTTCCTCAGTCTGATATACTCAATAAGATCTTCACAATATGTGTTTCCTAATCCCAGTAAAGAAACAACAGATGTATAATATTCTAATGAGATCTATGTCTGTAAGTAACTCTTACTAGATTTTCTTAGCACTTCACCTTTTATACTATCATAAAAATATGCGATATATTTATGAATTGTGTATTTAATTTATAGGTGAGTTAGAAAATAAAAGACTAGAATCTAAAAAACATTTCCCACTTACAAAAATTTCAAAACACCAAAAATAAATTATATTTAAAATTTAACATAGGCTTCTTCATACCTTCTCGAGATTTGGTTGAGACTAGTCTTCTAAAAAAATAACTTTTTTCAGTCTGATATAACTTCTTCATCTTCAGATTCCTCTAGACATTAAAATATGCCTTTCTTTCTTTGCTCATTATGATCTGACTATACTCAATTTCTCATTATGATCTGATTATCTTTCACTGCTCATTACGATATGACTATTTTTCTCATCTCAGTGTGATTAACTTTCTCAGAAGATAACTTATTAGTTTGAAAATATTATCAGATTGCAAACTTGAACTCCTATTTCATATAAAGAAAACATAACTATTTTAGAATCCGTAGTTCATTTTCTAACTAGTACCCCTTTGATGGATTGACATCAGCAACTCTAATCACATTGATGTTATACAACTGATGTGTTGGCGATGTGAGACATTCATTTGATAAATCAGTTCCACTTCCTAAACTTATTGATCTTCCTCCATAGATTGAGTCAAGTTAATATAATCATAATTATGGAATTACCATTTTTTTTATATAATCATAATGATGTTATACATATAATTATGAATCCACTATGAAAGTTTGAAAATATTTAAACTTCATCTATTATACACATACATACTTCTAAAAATATTCCAGGTCTGGTGCTTATGGATCCAATCTTCTAGGTTTAGGTCTTTAGAACTGATATGATGATTATTACCCCTCAAGTTCTTAAAAATATTTTTTCATGAAAGTTTTTATGATTTTTGAGAACATCATAACCAATAAAGAATCATCTGATTTATGTTTAGAAATTCTGAAATCATTCTAACTCCTGACATTACTATATCTATTCAACCTCTACTACAATATACTCAGATTCATTATCAAGAACATATGACTTTATAACTAACACCATGACTGATGAATCATTAAATTCATGCTACTAGATCTAAGACCCATTATTCACCTAATTAATGAATTCATCTTTTAAACTACTTATAGTTCTGGTTATTCTTATTACAAAAACCTGAGTCTTGAAACCTGTGTGTGAAAAATAACTTAAAGTTAAAAATTTTCTCTACCTTTTTGTTTGGATCAAAAAACAAAAATATCTCTTATAAAGACTCATTACAATGGAATGGGACTGATTATGAATAAAAAACAATCTTATAAAAAAATATTGGAAAAAAAATAAAAACATTGTTAAAAACAAAAACATTACAATGGTTCTTCAATGCTCGGGGTGGGAGTTATACACTATTAGTAATGTTGGATCACATGATTCAATGAAAGGGGATGGGTGAATCAGTGTAGACTTTTATTTTTAAAATTTCTTCTTATATATGTAATAAATATCATCAACTATTTAGATAATAACACTCTCATAATAATATAATTCTCAAATCCTTTTATTATAATGCATATAATATATAAAACAATAAACAAAATAAATTTTCAAGGATTGACCACATTCTGTGGGCCTACTCATTGATGAAACTAGTTTTGTTCTGGCTAAAAATTCTCTACTATAAGTCAATCATGAACTCACAATGGGTGTCGAGGGATCGCCCACCACCTACTAATTTATAAAATCTGAATTCTATAACTTCCATTAATCTCAAATTGTATACATAGTATCCCACTAGTTATAATGAGTCATAATAAATGAGAGAGATCACATGGAATTTCAGGTTACTTTGGAATCAAATGGTGATATTCTCAATTAGCCTTCAAAATGTTTAGAAAAATAAACTCAGTTTTTGTTGTATTTGATGTATATGTTCTTCTAAATACCCAAATTCAAAATTCATTTTATTTATGCTCATAATTATGTTGATGAATATTATAAGGTTTGAGAATCAGTCACTATACATTCTTCTTCTTTACTATTGTGATTTTCTTAATACGTGTCCATTTTTAAATAGCCTGACTTTTCTTGTTCCACAATCTGAAAATCTTCTCATCATTGATCTTATAAAAATGAACTCCATTTAAGAGTATTAAATGGTTCCCATCAAACTGAGTATCCATAAATGGAAAACATGGCAAACATTAAGGTTCCTAGAAAAAATAACCAATATAGAATTCCCAATTTTTATTTCATGGTACATTATTTACATTACAAAATATATTATACAAAGTTCAATAACTTTTCAAATATGTGTAACATTGATTAAAAAAATTACATTGCATGTTTTCCTCCAGTGAAATAACTACTTCTTCTTTCTCATGATAAAATAACACAAGATTAAAACTCATATCGTTCACTTTTAACTTCTTGATTCAATTGTTCTAATCTTATTATTCCACATTCATTTAAATATTTCCTAAAATAGAGAAGATTAATTAGTATTAATTTTTAAACTCATCTAAATAACCAATCTTGAATCAAAGATTGATCAGAAAATGGTTTAAGAACATAAATCTAGAACAACATCATCACAATAACATTCCAAATTTAAAATCTAGAGTTTCTTATTGAACAAAATTACCATTTATCATCACATATATTTTAGATATTACACCTCATAACATAAAATAGACAAGAAAAATAAACACAAAATTTTTTAAATTTCATTTGTTTCATCTTAAATAAAAATTTGGATGTTATTTTTCCCATTTAAGAATTGTTCATGCATCATCAAGTTTAATTTCGTCATAAAATTTGATATCTCGAATGTTAATTTTTAAACAAAAAATATCACCAAATTTTTCGATGTCTTTAATCATTTTATTTTTCACCCAATGTCTTACACCCAATGAAGTCTTATGATGAAGTACATTCACTGGTTGAAAGTCATATGTTTATTTTCTTCAAAGGTTCACAATTAGAGACTTGAAGCCTTATGTTCAATTCCAATGACTAATACTCAGAGATATAAAGCCTTACACTCATTTTAAAAGTCTTATGCTCACTTATCAAAGATTTATGATCATCAAAAAATATTTATGCTTAACAATTTATCAATTTTCATATTTTTTCTATATTGACTATATGGATTTAAAAAAAATTCATTACACCCCCAAAACATTTCAACAATATCAAGAATAGCTCAAACACATTCACTGACACTTAATAAAGGTTTATAAAAAATTCAATCAACATGAAAATGTAACCAACAAGTCCAAGGTCATTTCAATCTCCCCTTTTGGATTTTTTGTGAATTCATTTCAACTATTTATTAATAAAATCATACATATCATAAAACTCATCAAATATTATGAAAACTATTATCTCACAAAATTTATCAAATGAATGGTGTCATATTCCACACTACCAGATAATGTATTGTTTTTAGAGCATTTTAGATCATAGTGATAAGAAATTTGGGAAAAGTTACTTAAATTAACTCCACCTAACTGAATGCATCCATTTATCACTTTCAAACATCTCCCCTATATTTCATTATCCACATCTATAAATAAATTAGTTGTGTACACCCCTACAAAAATTATGTCCCCAATTAGAAAAGATTTGTGGAGTGCTTCTCCTACATTGGTAACACAATCCAAAGAACATTAGGGGTGTAGGTTCTTTAAAAGTCCTTAAAATGTGTGGGGAAGGATTAAATTGATGTTTTAACCTCTATTCATTAAATCTTTCCATTGGATATGGTTTAGTAAAAATATCAATCACTTCGTTCTTTGTATAATAAACTCAAGTTTAACATCACTACATGTGAATATTTATTTGATGAAATGATTACCAAGATCAATATGTTTAGATATTGAGGGCCAACATGTATTCTTAGATAGATATATGACACATTTATTAACATATTAAAAGAAAAACTTTTCAATCAAAATTAATTATCACTTCATCTAGACGAACCTACATGAAACAACCTGATATTGTAGACTCTTTAAATTAATATTAACTTCAATAACTTATGTCACATGATACAATGAAAAAATGAATTAGCTGACTAAAATGAACCATTAAATATTAAAATTACATGAATAATATAATAATTAGGATAAAAAATCATAATAATTAATTAATATAATAATCTATTACTATTTTTTTAATTAATATTTTAATAAATATTCCTTTTGAAGATGCATTTGAAAAAGGGGGTATTGTATTATAACTTAATAAATAAAATTGTACAGAGTTAATTTTCTTTATAATATGTATTATTTATATTCATGAACTAATATATCAAAATTCTATTATTTATAAATATATATGAAATAATATTAAAAATACATGATGTTTAAAAAAGTTGTTTTTTAAAAAATGATTTGTTTATTAATATATTTTTTTTTGTTGAAAATATAATTTATAAATTTATGAATTTGAATTAAAAATAATATTTTATTAATCCTGTCAATATTCAATTAGGATTTTTTTTAGATATTTTAAAAAAAAATTATTTTTAGGTGAATAGTGAAATATACCATTTTTAAAAATACCATGCCATTTATAAAAATATTAATTTATAATAATGATTTAGAAATTTATGAAACCATTTTATAAATATATATATATATTTCATGATTTATGTTATAAATTAAAAATGTTGATTCTCTTTTGCAAACCAATATTTAATGTTTTAGAACATTAGTAATATTTTTCTCAAGAAATATTTTTTAATACCATATATAATTATTATTTCAAAATTTATATTTATCACATTTATAAATTGTACAAAACTAAATGAATTCTAAAATTTGAATCAGTGGGTATAAATTAAATTAAAATTAAAATTTTATTTTTAATCATCAAGGACAATTTATTTAGATAAAAACTAGTTACTGCGATAAAAGATAAAATTGTAAAAGTAAAAATCTAGGAGAAAATGAATTCAAACATATTTTAAACATATATGGAAATGTTTTGATTAGGCCTTAATAGAACATATAAGTTATCATATCTATTATTTCACAATTTTGGATCCATTTTCCCTAGTGTGACTTCTAATTATTAAAAATTTATTGGTATTTACCAGAATGTTATCTGTTTTCCCTTATAAAAAGGGATCTCCTCTTCTCAATTCCCCTCACACTACAAGCCCCATATTTTTATCCAAAATGTACCAAAAACTATCCTAAAAACTCTTAGACTCTTAAATAGTTTTTTTTTGTATTCTCACAGACTATCACTTAAAGGATTAACCCCCTTCACAAAGGAGATAATCCAACCACTAAGGTATAAATTTCAAACCTCTCCTTTCTCTTTTATATTTATTTATATGAATTTTTTGTTTCTAAAATTAAATTATATTATATAAAATTTACAAAATCTATATCAATATTATATTTATATATTATTATAATTAGCGTATAATAATTAACTGCATTTTCCATTTTCCATTAAGAGAAAATAAAATGAGAATCTTGCGTGTGTGCTAACTACCGCCTCCAAGAAGTAACATGTTTGTTTTACTTAAACACATAAAATTTATAGTTAAAAAGATAATTAAATACATAATTATGATTTTTTTGCCTTATTAATAATTTTTAAATGATAAACTATACAACTCATATTTCTTGTTATATGAAAATGAAATCCAAATCCCTAAATTTGTGCAGAGTAACACCTCTATTTCTCGACTTATTCCATTTTTCATTACCTACATTCATGGTTGGATTAATGAAAAGTTATAATGGATAAATAAAAAAATTATTATATTAATAAATAATTGTTAATATATATTTAATAAAATATAAATGCTATGAACGATACAGAATCTTTATAAAATGATTTGTCTTAAACAAGAAATCTAATAAGAGAAAACAATATATTCATACTATGTAAATATTTACTATCCATAATATTATTTAACTAATTATTTATAATTATGATATATAACACTAAAATGAATGAATGACATCATTATGCTATTGGTATTGTGATATTTGAATAAAATAACTTCATTATAATCCATTAATCATGGAATATTCCTGTTTGTATTAGTTGGCCCACCTACATGAACTATGCTATAAAATTTTATCATAAATTAATACGGAAAATTAATTAATGGTATAATGCGATATAAATAATTAAATAAATTTTGGTATTTTTTTGGAAAATGATATATCAATATTTACCTCAACAATTAAGAAAAAAAAATCCTTTTTTGATTATGAAAATCACTAACGTATGTTTATTATCGATTTACTAATATTTTAATGTATATTTAATGGTAATTCTACCACATTTCTTGGATTCTTATTTTCCCATTATCATAAGTGTTTTTGTTGACTGAACTCCATTCATTGAGTTAAATTGATTTTTCTTTACCTTATTTCCCTTAATATTAGTAATTAAGATTTTATTTAAAGATATATTATCATCCTCTCAAGTAGAAATGGTCTTTTATTTCTAATATTTTACCTTGATAAAATTTCATTCTCAAAAGTATATTATTATTGAGAATAATTCCTTTCCTTTATAATAATGATTCGCCCATTTTTTTCCTTATTTTACATTCCCACTAATGTTATCCATTATAAATGGAAACATCATTTTGTTTTATCTCACGAAACATCCATATTCCCCTTATCCTATTTAAAAAATGGTGTTTTGTATCTTTTTATACAAAGTGGGGTTTTAGCAAGGGTAATTCAAAATATTTTGAAAAAATTCCATAAATTATAATAAAATGTTTTATCTTCCACCCAACATAGATCTTTATAAAATTTATATCACTGAAGGATATTTTTATTTATGTTTTCTTTTCATCTTTCAAAATTCTTCACTTTACCTTTTCGAAAATTACATTTAAATGTACTTATCACATTTTCTTTTTATAATAATTTTAAAAAAAATTAAAAAATATCTTTTTAGTTTTTCATCCATGTAAAAATATATTTCTAAAACCCTTTTCATTTTAAATAAAAAATTTCATCAATTTTTTCATGGTTTCTAAAATAAATTATTTCTCTTATAGTTTTATAAAATATTTCATTGAAAAAGTCTTCAAAGGATCAAGGAAATTTTTAGTTTTCGAAGATTATTTTTTTTAAACCCCTAAAAATTATTTTTTTCATCTATTTCATTGTCATTTAACATATATTATTCTTGATTAATGGTATAATTCAAATTATACCATCCAAATTATTTCTCTATATGGATCATGTAATTCCTTTCTCTTTTAGAGGATTGATCGATCACTGTGTTTATCTTGCCTAATTTCCTTTGGTGTATAAATTTAATTTTTTTTCCAATGGATTTAATCTATCAATACCCTATTTTTTATTCCTATAATTTATGGGTGCTCACCATTATTCCATAAAAAAATTTATTGGGGAAACTATTGACTTAACTGTATACGCTTTATCTATATAGTATAAATTACATATTCTTTATTATCTTGATTAATTATGATTTACCTAGAATGTTCCAGTATATATTTGGATAAAAAAAATTTTCATGAGTATATAATTTAATAATAATAATTATCATTATTAATGTTTTTATTATATTATTCCATTTTTAAGTGGTATGAAACATTGTTTTGTTCCTTGGGTTCATTAGATATTATTTTATGTTGAACATATATGTAAAGATGATGAAAAGTTGTGACCTACATCACCCTTTAATGCATTGGATGAAGTTTTATATATATATAGATAAAGGGAAATGATTTGCGATGATTTCATCCTCTAAGGGTAATAGGTGAGTGAAGTCTGGTCTACTAAAGAGAAAAAGGAAGTGAAACCATATCAAATAATGGAAACAAGTTTTGATACCAGATCCACTATGTTATGATTTCCATGTTTGATGTTTTACCATATCTCCAAGTTATTTTAAATGATATGACATAATTTTTTAATTATTTTTATACATATGTTACCCTGTCATGGAATATAATTGTCGGTGTATGTTTTCACACTCTTTTTACTCATCCCTTATATTATTCCACATTTTATTCCTATACTCATGAATTTTTATATATGATTTTTTTGGAATGATATTATTATATATCATAATTATACCCATATGATAATATGATAATTTATGATAATTAATTGTTATCTCTTATGTTTACCCTTACTAATCATCTAAACTTTCCCCATTAGTGTGTTTTCTTTTTCTTAGGTTCTGAAGATGAGACAAGTATGTATTATCTAGAGGATTTTATTATGTGAAGAATTTATGGGAGATGTTGAAGACTTGTTATGGATTAACAAGTAACTCATATAGTAGGAAAAACTATCATTAGTTAAAACACATGAGACTTGTTAGTTAATGTGTGTTCCTAATTATAAAAAACTCTAAACCGAAAATATCATGAGAATGTATTATCATGAAATTTTAGATTTTAGTCAAGTAATTATTTGGTCACATCCATGGATATTCATAGTTGATCTAAAAATAGAGTTTCAAACAATTTGTAGATTTGAATGTTATCATTTGAGGATAATTTAGAAATTATATCTTTTATTAAATTTAAATAAGTTATGGTTGATCATAATTTCAATGGTATATGTAACAATTTAGGATTTCTGAAGAAATATTTAATATTTTAGAGACCAAAAAAGAGGATTCTGGTGAAAGAACTTGCGATATGTCTAAGGGACATTTTTATGCATAGGATGACATCCTGAAGTTTTGGTAATGCAGATATTGTGTGGTTCTCTTAGATATTACATGTCTTTATATATATAGGTTAGTGGATGTGGCTATGGAAAATATGAACCTAGGGGAAATCACCCTAAAAATAATTGTTAATAATTGAATTGATCTTCAGTATGGTGCATTATATGTAAACCTTGGACTGCCCACTTATCAAGGTACTCCTAAGGGGTATTATTTAGTCAATCACATTTTCTTTACAAAAAATTTTAAAATGTTTATTTCTTAATTAATTTAAGGTGTTCCATTTAGAAATATCGGGTAACACAACAAAAAGCAAACTAGGTAGAACTAAGAGAGTTATAGAATAAACCAAGTGTGACATAGTTAAACTAAAACTACCATAAATTGAAAATAATGCGTCATTAGAGAAGTAATATTGGGTTGATATTTCATATTCAGATAATCATTTAATCAATTTTTATTATATATTATTGAAATCATTTTAGTTTTAGTATTTAGTTGAAATAGGATTAGAAAAATAATTATGAGAATGGAATGAATCTAGAAGACACTATATCTTATAAATGAATTATGTAGAATACTTAAATGGATGATAATGATAATGTATGTGTGTTTTGATGAAAAAAGGTGAGTTTCCATATCATACCTAAGGTAGTGAGGTTGATATATTAATTGAAATTAAATATTGATACTTTTAGCTATTCTATTTTGTGATTGATATTTATAGATGATATTCTAGTATATTCCAAAATCGATAAGGAATATGGGAAACATATAATTAGTTTTCTTTAGTAGTTTTTATTAAAATGTATTGAAATATATATTAAATTGTATTAATAATCTTGAAATGTGATTTTATGGAAATGTTATATTTTTCGGATAACTTTTTTAATACACATGATTGAGGTATGAATAAATCACAGGAATAATATATTATTGAAATTGAGGAAATAAGGGGTTGATTTAATTTCAAAAAATTTTGTTATATAGTATTGATAGCCTTGTAATTGATGCAAATAAAAAGTGTTCCATGGGTTTTTTTGGTGATGTTTATATATATTTTAGTATCGTGATATATATATTAGTGTGTGACTTTATGAGATAGTATTTATAGATTAGAGATAATTATTGAAGGAATATATGACTTTTATAAGGTTTAACATAATTATGATTAATTGTTTTTAAAATATGTATGTAATTTAGAATATATGATTAGGGTATATACATACTAGTTTACATGATTGTGTGAATGATTAATATTATTTGATGAAGGATACGTAACATGGTATAAAATAAGATAGTAAAATATATTTAATAAAATATTTTATATACCAAAAGATAGATATTTTATGATTACCATCACCTACTTTAAAAATTGATTAGTAATTAAAATTGCAGGGACACAATTAATTTAAGGGGGTAAAATATTATAGCCTTATATTTTGGACCCTTTACATTAATGTTATATTCAATCACATGAAACACCAAACTAATGAAACACCAAACTAAAAAAACCATGACATATTAAAATTACATAAATAATATAATAATTAGTAGATAAAAGGATAATATAAATTTTAATAATTATATATTTTTATTTTTATTAACTAATATTTTAAAATTAATTCCTATGAAAGAACTATTTTAAGAAGGGGTATTTTATTTTAACATAATAAACTAAATTTATTATAGTTAAAATATTATTTTAGTAGGTAATACATAGTTTTATAAACTAATATATCAATAATATGTTATTTAGAAATCTATATTAAATAACATTTAAAAGACTAGAATTTCAAAAAGGTAATTTTCTTAATAAAATCAATTTTTATTATATAATGTATTTTCATTTAAAATATAATTTTTAAAGTTTATAATTTTAATTTGAAAAAATATAATTTTTTAGATTAAATATATAATTATTTTCATTGGATTGTTTTTTATATTTTTATAAAAAAAATAATCTTTAGGTGAATACTGTAATATAGTGTTTTTATAAATACCGTCCCTTTTATGATATTTCTTATTTATAAGAATAATTTTAAAATTTACGAAAACTTCTTCTAGAAACAATAATTAATTTATGTATTGTATTTTAAATTTTAATATATCTATTCTATTTTACAAAATAGTATTTAATGCTAAAGAACTTAGTATTATTTTTCCCAAAAAATTATTTTAAATACATTATATAAATATATTTTTAAATTTAATCATTATAAATTTTAGAAATTAAATTAAATTAAATTAAATTATAATTTGGAATTAGTGGGTAAAAATTATATGAAATGGAAAGTTTTATTTTTTTCATAAAATATAATTTATTTAGTTAAAAACAACTCAATACGGTAAAAGGTTAATTGGTAAAATTAAAAAACTCTATGAGTAAATGACTTGAATCATGTCATAAACATGTTTTTGGATGTTTGGATGATGAATTTATCAACCTTAAAACTTATCCTATATATTATTTCTCAATTTTGGATTCAAATTCCTTGACAGTGACTTCCCATTATTAAAACGTTATTAGTATTAATAGGAATGTCTCCCCTTTTCAATTATATAGGGGCTCTCCTCTTCTCACACCCCCTCACAACACAACCCCATAATTTTATACCAAAATCTTCCAAAAAAATCTCCAAAAAACTTCTATATAGATTAATGATTTTATGGTTATTTCCAAATACCACCCACCAAATGTTTAAACCCCCTCATAATGGAGACAATCTAAGTAGTGAGGTATAAATTTCTAACTGCCCCTTTCTTTTATTTACTTCTTCATAAGAATTTATTCATAAAAAAATTATATTACACCATATAAAAATTAAAACATATATATAAATAGTATACTGATATATTATTATAATTATGGTACAAGCATTAACTACATTTTCCCTTTTCCTTTAAAAAATGAAATCGTGAAACATGTGTGTCTAGAGACTACCACCTCCATGAAGTAGCATGTTCATTTTCTATAAACACAAAACATGGATAGTTAAAAATAAGGAATTTAATATGTAATAATGATATTTATGAAGTATTTAAGGTACATAAATGATAACAAGTTTTACTTCTCCCTCAAGTTATATGAAAACTAAACACTCTTCCACGCATACGTGAGAACAACCACCTTTATGGATCAATGAATTCTATTTTTCCTAACAAAAATTCATATGTGGTTATAAAAATAATTTAAAAGAATAAATAATTTTTTTGATATGAATAATCTTATGATATGAAAATTTTAATAACCTATTAATGATTTTAATGGTAAAAAATCAGTAGAAAATTAATCATCGTAAATAAGAGAACTTATAAGGAAAAAAATTTATTCATACTATGTAATTCTTTTGTATCTATCACATATTCTCCTAATTAATTAAAATTTTGATATATCACAATTATTAACACTAAATTATATAATTATTCTACAATTATATTGATATTCCAAACAAATCATCTCATAATCGTTCATTAATCATGGTATGTTCATGTATGAGTTTGTTTGACGACATACATGAACAATTATATATAATTATGTCATCGATGACTATAAAAACAAAATTAATGGTATAATATGATATAAATGTTTAAATAATTATTTTATTTTGATTTATAAAATTAGAAATAAATATTTAACACAATAATTAAGAAAAACAATTTCATTGGTTAAAAAATCCATAATGTGTGGTCGTTGTCAATTTCAGCTTCACGGATAAAGATTGAAAAACCAATTAAAATATTTTGAAACACCATAAATGATTATAAATAATTAGATAAAATAAATATAATGATCTCAGAATAATAAACTTTTTAAATATAATGAATACCGAAAAACTCATATAAAATGGGTACAAGCAATCAAAATGATAAACACCTGATGTTGAAAAATAGGTTAAAACTAGTAAACCAAAATACAGACAATTATTAAAAATTAAAATTAAAAAAAAATTATGTATTAAAAATTTTATTAAATAATTTATTAATATGTTTACATTTTTTATATTGGAGGTTAGAGAGTATTCATGGAAGACAAGATTTAGAAAGGTTTCCTTGTCTCATATTTGAATTCTTTGAGACATGTTTATATGATACAAAGTTTTATTTTTCATACTGGTAATAATTACACATTATAATTTTGTATCAGTTAAAATTATATTTCATTATTTTCAATGTTCTATTCTAATTTCAAACTCTTATGGTGTTTTGAATTAAGAACAACATAATTTTCATGGGTTTCGTTGTTTAGTTTTTAACTCCATGAGATATGTTTAATATTTCACATTATCATTTACTTTATATGGTGTATTATATGACTTACTACCATAAAAGTATAATTAATATATTTCATCTCATGAAATTATAAATTTTATTTAATTTTAACTATGTCATGTTCCTTTTATTCTTATATTAAAACTATTGTAAGGGTTTTTGTTAACCCAACTCCCTTCTTTTAGTTAAAAATATTCTTCAATAACTTATTTATCTCCAAATAGGTTTAATGCACCCAAATATTTTTTTTAATGATTATTTATATTATCATATGATGGAAAATTTACTTTATTTTAAATATTTTACATTTATAAATTTTCTTTCTGTAAATTATATCATTTTTGTGGAAAATTATCATCCTATTTAATGATTGTTTCCCCTCATTGTCCATATTTTAATTTCCTACCAATGTTATCCCTTATAAATGAAAAAATAAATTATCTGTTATTTCATGTGGCCTCTATATTTCCTTTATCCTCATTTAAAAAGTATGTTTTTACTCTTTTACGATGTGGGATTTCAACAAGGATATTTAAAAAAATTAAAAAATTGAATCCATTATTTCAAAAAAAATGTTTTATCTTCCACCCAAAATTTATTTGTATTAGATTTATGTAATCCAATGATATACTATTGATGTTTATTTTTCAAAATAAAATTTTTCAAAGTGTTCAATTAACCCTTTTGAAAACAAATTTTGAATAAACCATTACCTTCGCTTTTTCTATTAATATTAAAAGTCCTATATAAAATTTATTTTTTGTTTTTAATCCATGTGAGCACATATTTCTACATATTTTTTCATTTTATATAAAAATATTAATCTATATTTTCATGGTTTCTAAAATAAACAATTTATATCATTTTTATAAAATTTTATTTGAAATTTCTTTCAAAATTTCATGTAAAGTTTATATTTCCAAAGTGTATTTTTAAAAAACTCCTAAAAGGTATTATTTACCATAAAAGTCACTGTTATTTACTTTTATTATGATTTAACAATGAAATTATTAAAATTATACCATCCAATTTTTTTTTTCTGTTGATGGATTTTTCAATTCCTTTATCTTTTGGAGGAATAATACATCACTATATTTTTCTATCCTAATCATCAATAGTTTATAACCATATCTTTTCATCCAATGTATTTATATTATGAATACCTTATTTTTGAGTCCTTTTATTAAAGTTTGTTCACCTCGACGACCTACATTAATTTATTGGTGAAAATATTTACTTAACATTATACCCATTATCTATACAATGTAAATATTGTATGATTTAATATCATGATTGAATATTATATACCATGAAATTTAATTAATATATTTGTATACCCATTTATTTTCCATGGGTATATCATGTTATGATTGTATATAGAATAAATGTTTTAGTTATATGACCCCATTTAAAGGGGTATGATACACATTTTCATTTTAGGGGATTTTTTATGATATGATTTTCTGTAGCACACATATGTATGGATGAGGAGGAGTGAGGTTATATATCTTCCTATAATGAATTTTTTAATGATGTATATCTCTTGAGGTAAAGGGAAAAAATTTGTAATTATTCGATCTGCAAAGAGAAATAGGCCAGTGAAGCTTGATCCACCAAGGAAAATAGGTGAGTTAATCCTTATTCACTAAGGGAAACAGGTTGTGACAACTGTTCCACCATTTTATGAATTATATGATTATGTTTGTACTATATCTCTATGTTTTTTACATTATATACAATAACTTTTTGCTTATTATTATGCATGTGCTACCCCCTCGTGGAATTTTATTATTGTAATATGTTTTTGTAATCATTTGATTAATGTCTTATATAATACCAATATTAATTCCATGAATCCCTAATTTTGATCTATGCTTTTTTGGGTATGATATTCTTAAGTATCATGATTATACACATATGATAATATTATTATCACTTGTGATCTTTAATTTTGATCGCTTATATTCATTGTTACAAAGCATCTGAGATCAGTCATTTCTTATGTTTCAATTTCCCCGGGTTATATAGATTAGAAAAGTATATAATAACGAGAATATTTTATTATATATAAAATTTATGGGGGATAGTTAAAACTTCTTATAGATCAATAAGTATATCATATAGTGTAAAAAATATATATTAGTAAAAAAGTAATGAGTTTTTTTAGGTAACGAGTTTTTATAATTCTCTAACTCTTTAAACCTAAAACCTCCTGAGAATGTATTATAATGAAATATTAGCATAAGTTAATGTAATTAAATGGTAAAATCTTCTATAATTCACAATACATCAAAATAATATATTTACAATTATATGTTACATTTAATGTACTTGGCTTCAGTTGTGCTTAAGGCTACTGAGATCTACGTTTTTCTGTGCCATGCCATGAAACTCTCACAAAGGAACAAATTTGACACTAGAGGTGGATTTCCTATCCAAACAGTCTCCAAACCAATAAATATTAGTAAATTCTTTCATTTTGAAGACTAAACTAAGTCTTTATATTAATCCTACACTCAATTTGTTATTGATGTATATGTGGATCTGCTTTGCTACTAGTAGGTGGGATTCCTTTGGATATTTCTAAAATTATACACACATTTCCAAAATGACCATAAAGTCTAGTCTATATATTGTAAGGTGTAGAAGGATTGAAATTTATTTTCTAATTTATATTTTATTATAATTTTCTCTATCCTCATCCTAATTCATTTACATTTCAAAAACTATAGGATTAAAGATCCCTTTTCACCATTCCATTCAATTCTAATTCAATATATCCCTAGAGTACAATTATTGAGATAGAATAATTTTCTCAACTTCTTATACTATATTTAATATTATGATGTATGAAATATCATCCCACATTGACATTTTATAATTTATTATCATCTCATCAACACATTCATCATATGGAGAATCTTTAACAACTAAAAATATGATGTAATCAAAATATACTATGACAAAAAGCGTGCTTGCAGAATCAACCTTCAAATAAATATAAATATAAATATTTACCTTTTAAAACATCATGATCCTAAATTAACCTTCATTTGTTGTATAATAGTATCATGTAACATTATTCAACCCATATGAATCCTTATTGACCTTGTATACAAAACCAGCATATTTATTATGGAAAAATATTTTAGGTTGTTCAATGAACACATACTCTTTTAAATCACATCAATAATGAAATATTTCATATCCATTTAATATATTTTAAATATTTTGGGTGATTCCACCACTAAAAACATCCTAATGCTTTTAAGTTACACTATTGGGGAATTTTTCTTCTTCAAATTCAACTCTTTATTTATGAGAATAACATTTACACACTTGTTGTTATTTCTTTCTAGTGACTCCACCTTTCCCATTCATACTATTTAGGACAACCCACATGGTCTCACTGAAATTATTTTCAGTAGGTCTTGGTAAAATTCTCAAAGTGGAGGTTTTATCTATTTGATCAAGCATTTCATTCATTACAGTAATCCACTCATCCAGATCAACTACCTTGAATATTGAACTATAAAACCCCAAGGAATTATCATATTTTGATTTTTAAATAAATTTAATTTTATTTCTATCATTATTTACACACAATACTATTTTAAACATATTTTACACACAATAATGAGTTGTCTTTCATTGGACGCCAGTATGAGCTTTAACAAACAACAATATATTATTAACGTATTATTATTTTATATAATAAAATATTACTAATCCATCAAGTTAACTTTTATTAATATTATTAACTAACTTATGAAAATAAATATTTGAATTAATTTGTTATAAATTAATTATAAATGAATATAAGAAGCAATTGAATATAATGAGAATGTTTTTATAAAAACTATTTTTATTGTAACAAAATAATTTTACCCTAATAAAATATATCAACTAATATTATTGAATGACAACAATGAAATATATATTTTATATATTAAATAATTTATTTTTCAATCCATCCAATATTTTTAATAGTCACAAGATAACTATAAATCTATTTTTATGCATAAATATTGTATTTTCCTAAAATTGGCAGTTTTATTGCCTTTTAAGGACGACCCTATTTTTAAAAAACATTATTCCACTTTTTAATATTATATTTAAAACAATAATGTTATTATTTTAATATAGAATATAAATAATTAATTTTTTTTATTTTTTTTATTTTTCTGATAAGTTTCATGGTTTGATGAATAATGATAAAATATTGTATTTTAATTGAAAACAACTTTAAATATAAATAATTTATGGTGTCAAATTATATTTTAAATTGTTTTTAAATTATATTAATACTATTTTTATATAATTTATTATAATCTACGTCATTTTAATTAATTTCACTTTTAATTTTTATAATAGAACATTTTAATCTTCTTAAAATTTACATTTTTAAAACATGTTTTCTCGTTCCATCAATGAGATTAACTTTATATTTATTAATATAAATTATTTGATTTGAATTTTGAAAAATTTAATCCATATTTTCAATAAGTGTGTTATAATTATTTAAATATGTTTCTTTTATTTTTTTCATATGAATAGTAAATTTATTAATATTTTACTAACCACGGGTAATAGGTAAATCGAGTAATTAAGGGTAAGAAATAGTGTATGTATTATAAAATTACCCTATCAATTATCCTAATTTTATTTGATGAGATATTGTTTTACCAAAATCACCATTGGCCTAATTTTAGGGCCCCTATGGGCCACTTGGTCGGCATTAAGACGTTTATAGAATTTTATTCGAAGAAAAATATAATATATCGAACTCTTGTTTTCATTTATCATTACATTTTTTATATATGGTTATTTAGTCGATATCATCAACTATAAAAATTAATTTTAAATATGTTTTTTTCTTAGTTATGTTAATTTTTTTATAATTTTTTGGTAATAAATAAATAAATTTAATAGTGACAAAAAATTTAATGTTGTGATTACTTTATTACAAGAGGAAATCAAATAAATGATATTAAAAATATTAAAATAAATATAATTTTATATCATTAATGTCATACAATAATTTTCACTACTATTTTGAAATATTATAGATGAGTTAAAAGGGTTGGTTTGAAGATATCATTTTGATAGGATATTTTTAAATATCCTGTAATTAGTTCTGTCAAACTTGACACTAATGATATTTTAAAATAAATAATATTTTATTAAACGTTATAAAATTAATAAAAGATATTAAATTTGTCAAAATTATAGGTATAAAGTTATATATTTCATAACATTATCATTTATCGCTTGTTTCATATTTTAGAGTAACTATGTTAACCATTAAAGTGTAAAAATCCAAGTCATCAAAGTAATTGTTAAACGGTTTAATTATGGGTTAAATCCAAATGATAAGATTGAAAATAGAACATAAAATTGTCTAAAACCATATTTTTGGGATTATTTAAACCCATCGTAATATTATATTTTAAATAAATCACTTTAGAAAAAATTTCAATTAAAAATAAATTTATATTAATTTAATATTTTGAATGTTTAAAAAAGTGACCCTCACATTAATTATGAAAGGGAACCTATTCCCTCCCTTCCTCACAAGTCTCAAGCCACATTGATTAGAAAATATCTTCCCAATAAGCTCTCAAATTTACACTATTATTAATATAATCCTCTATTTTATTAGAAATAAATCCATGGAATCCATTTTGTGCAAACCAAAAGGAGTTTTCCAAAAAAGTGGTAACATATTTACTCTATCAATTTATTTTTATTTCAATTAAAGACCCCCTAAACTCTACTAATTCTATGATTTTATAAAAACTATCTTAAATATACTGAGATATTTTTATGATAAGGGATAATCCTATACTTATAAAAAATTAAATCTAACCAGAAACAAACATACTTTTTATGTCTATGGTGAACTACAACCTCACGAAATGATGATTGTTCATTTTTCCATTTCCACCATTCATGGTCAAGAATTTTGATGGAATCTATTTTTATATATGATATATATATATATATATATATGATATATTTTATGTATTTATGATTCTTTAATTCTTTAATATATCATATTTTTATATGATATTTTCATATCTATGATATTTTTATTATGTCTTTCTGATATTTTTATTTCCACTGTTATTCCTTCCATTTTGTATAAATACGATAACATCATTAGTGCATGTGTGGACTACTACCACCTCAAAAAGACACGATTCATTAAATATATACATTTATATATATATGAATTTAAAATGAAACTATAATTATTATATAAATATAAATAATTTACTTTTTATTATTTCAATACGACAAAGAAATGAAAGTAGTGTTCATGTGTACGTATGGCCTCCTGTCTAAAAAATGGTGTATTTTATTTCTTATCTCTAAATTTATGGTATTATTCTAAATAAATATATAAAAAATATACATATAATATTTAAATAATGGTTTACATTTCGGAGATGATGAAACCATGATCTATTTAATTGGAACAACAAATAATAATTCAAGACTTACTCGAGAATATAGGTATGTAAAACCCAAAATAGTGAAAATAACGAATGACTGATAACAAACATGTAATAATATATTATAAGATGATAATATATAATATCATGAATTTTACTATGGTTCTATAAAAAGGTATCACCATTCTAAAAAGCATTATTCCGGAGGTTATATCATGTTCTTCTAAAGGAAGAATAAGGGATGGGGTTTTCTCATCTCACTTTTATTTCTGTGAGATAATCCTTTTTCACCACTTATTTATTTTATGTGGTTTAATACCCATTTCATATATCATATAATGAATATATATATATTCATTTAATTAATTGTTTCATCCTATAATTTTTCACTTTTATGGGGATTATGGTTCAAATATTTTAATGTGGTATGGGACACTTTCATTCAATAATATCTTATTAAATCAATTATCTGATATATGAGGAATGATTCGAATAAGAAGACATGAGTAGGGATAAATTATAGATATCCTCATGATTAATATATAGACTCTTGGGATAAATTAGTTACACAAATCAAATTAGTTTAATTTGTATTAAGAATAGATCATGATGGTATAGTGGTTCATGTGATAGATACATGAAGACCATTATTTAATCATTGACTCCCTTCAAAATTTATTTTAGATATTATCCATAGGATTTTAACTATGACAAAATATTTTGATGAATTTTATTTTCATAATATTTATTAAATGAAATGTGTTTTCATTTATCTATCTTTCAATGTTTATTTTTTATTGACCATGGATAGATTTTACAATACCACACCCTTACTAAGCATTTGAGATCACCCATTTCATATGATATATTCTCCCTAGGTTTCGAATAATTTTATTATGAATGAACATTAAGGTAAATGTAGAAGAATAATAGAGAATTTAATGAAAATAGATTTTTTATTTTATGTTTAAAATGTAATTTAATTTTCAAATATATATTTATTTTTCCAAGACTACTAAACTATTCGATCTTTTGGGATGTGATTTATTGTATCTTATGACAATGTAATAAAGTAAGGAATTGGATCCTTATATACTGGGGTAAGGTAATTATTGTTGGTATCAAAGAAATTTTAGCAGAAACCTTGGAAAAAATATTTAGAGAAACTTATATCAAGTAACATAACCCTGAGATAGACATTGATAATAATAATAGAAGTACATTATATAATTTTGGGTATGTTCTTTACAAACCCTTATGAAGGATTTAAACGTAATTATTTCTCCAAAAGAACTATGTTTATGATTATGATACTAGATACACATAAACTTTTAAATTCATGTTCATAATTTTTTAGGATTTTGGATTATATGTTATGATATGATCTAACCTAGTGCATGTTTTCATTTAGAAATGGTTCCTAGTATATGTAATGATAACCACACTATTGCATGTTATCCAAATAATGAGAAGGATCATATATTTTATGGTCTTAAAAAAATATTTCAAAGGTTAATTGTCTCTGATGCATTATCATAATATTAGGATATGGTATTATGTGCTAACAGGATATTTGAAGAGTAATATAAGTATTATGGCTTTAGTTGGAATAATGATAATAATAGGACAATGAGGAAAATTATGGATAAAGGGATGCATGGAATGAATTATTTTCCAAAATTTAATAATTGTGCAAGAAATCACCCTAGTACTTACTTAAAATTAAAGGTAGTTTTATACAAATGTTGAGAGAATGGCCATTGTGCTTGGTATTGCAAGGATAAGAAAAATGATTCTAATGTATAATGCTTCAACAATAAGGACATGAGACTCTCTGCAGATCAATGTCTCGTGCATCAAAGTAGTATACACTAAAATTGGAAAATGTATCATGGTCAAGATTATTCAATTACCATGGATTAAGAGGAATGATTAATGTGCTTATGCTGGGATTCAAGAATTATGTCATTTGAGTATTTATATCAATTATATGCTCATTATAAAAATAATGGAATATATAAGGATTGTAGTAAAGTAAAATTTCATTATAGATTTGA
>CAUJRU010003365.1:0-50774 GCA_963277665.1 Viscum album | reverse complement strand
CACCATGCACAAGAACATTGGTGCATGTACAAAACATATATTGGCATGTAGGTATGGGTGATGGAAAAAGTATAGGTGGATGATATGGAGGATCCCAGTGGGGATTTGGATATGGATCTAAGATGATGTTGAGTATTATGGTTTGACCACATTGTGGTTTACATAACTAGTACTCACCCGTGCATTCACACAGTGATATAAACCAATTCTTAGATTATGTGTACACATAACTATATGGTTCAATGCTTATTTTAAAGAGTACAATATTATATTTCAAAGTTAATAATGAACATGAATATTCAATATATTGAAATCACAAAATAGTGATACTTATTATTGGAATAAAATATGAAGCATGAACATTAAAACACAAAATATAAATATATGAGACTTAGTTTTCCGAGCATCAGAACATTAATGTAGGTACAGACAGAAGAATGTCAATCGTAAAACAAATTGTGATAAATCTAATAATACTTCCACATTTTTATTAGTCTTATATGTGCAGATATGACATATAAAAGTTTATAGACATGTTACAAAATTTGATTCATATTTTTTGAAACAAATATGTAATATATCACAAGGATAAATGTTAATCAAACTACTTTATGACTATAAATATCAAAAAACACACTGTATTACATAAAATAATGATTCTTTCATACAATTGTTTTACATTTCTATGCAAAAAAATCTATAATAACTGGATGTGTGAAATTTAAGCCAGGTCCAGAACTTCTCCAAATAGAAAGCACACCGCACCATGAGCATTTTTGTTAGTAAAGCACACTGCACCAGGTCCAGAATTTTTGTTAGTAAAGGACACTACAATAGGAAAAGGTGAAGAAAAATCAGAAAATATAAACATTAATATTATAACACACCATTTAGGAAAATGTCTGTAAACTATTGAAGTCTAAATGGTAACTGTAAATTGGAACCACATAGGTACCCCCAATTGTGTGGATAAACAGTGAAACTCATAGTAAACTTATGATCTGAAAAAATAAACTATTTAGTAATACTGTGTAATTTAAAATATGGAAAAGTAAATAGTACTGTGTCATTTGAGTATCGAAAACCCCCAACCTTGAATGTTGCTTGCATCAGAATGTTTGTGTTCAAAAACAGAAGGTCAGAAGGTTTAAATATACAATGTGAATCTAACAAAAGGGAACTACTCATGATTTATCAAAGTTAAACAACCATACGTATCCTAAATTTTAAGTGTAATCATACTAATAACCCAAATAAATTCCAATTGTCTCCAAAGATAGTTGTTATTGGTACCTCGATGTAGAATCCCAGAGAAAAAAATGGAAAACGACATGGTCTTGAAATGATTTAGTATTCATATAACATGTTTTAACCTTAGAAGAATACCAAGGAATGCATCCTCAAAACTAAAAATAAACCATTACAAGAATTTAATATCAACCAAACAGTAGTTAAAATCATAAATAGGGAAACAGATCAAAAAAAATCCTTAAAAACTAATATGATAACTTATCCAGATTACATAACAGTCATGTATCAAAAATGGAAATGACCATATCATAATTTTTCAACTTAATACACTGAACAACAAATTCATTGAAGAGGCAGCAGGGTAAAGTTGTTGAATGGAATTAGTAGACAGCCATATGAAGAGGAAAATCCACACTGCATTGTGCAAACCCAATTAATCATCAAAGGCAAATACCAAGAATTGTAATATAATTAAATAAATATAGCTGGAAATGAAACAAAAGTAATTTATTGATCAACAGTTAACATTTTCTTATAATGAAGAATACTAAAGAAATATAGTAAACAACATAGTACATCACACATAAATTCTAATGAAATAGACAAAATAAATATAACTAAATAAATTATAGACTACAGAATATAGTAATCATCAAAATTTTGAGATTTGAAAAGTAAACAAACCAAGAAGGAACATTTACTAAAAGAAGCTTTACAAACACAGCCTTAATCTAGTAAAGAGACTTCACATGAATTATGTACGGAGTTAAACATTGTAATGGAAATTCAAGACAATGAGATAGATTTACATGTAAAAACCACCTTGGGTCAGGTAGAGAAACATTTAGTCTAGTTTGGATATTTTTTTTGTTTCACATCTCCATAATATGGAGATAATGTTCATTGGAAAAAGATGATGTTGGCATGGGGTCTGGAGACAGGGAGCCCTCCACAGCAGCTTATGCATCGAATTCAGTCAACAATTTTTTCTACATGAAGGTTCAATTATAACGAATAAGAAGCAGTCAATACTTATAAGTCATACCATTGTAACATGAATATAAAATTTGACAGATGCAAAAGCACCATAAATAGAGTGTTATTAAAATAAAAGGTAATGGGAAACCAAAATGAACAAATTTACATTATTGTATACATTATGTTCAGAATCAGAGTAAGAGAGTATGAAGTTGGAAAATTTATACTTGGGTTGAAGAGACAACAATAGTACTTGTATCAAAAGCAGAAGAATTGTTCAAGCTGAGTCCTGAATAAGCAACGCTTTGATGTTCCTAAAAAATATTATTAAAATAGTTCAATTATGTGGTATATGTTTTGTTACTAAAATGAGTTGTAAAGAAGAAAAATTAAAGAACTTCTTTTTTTGCACTTTAAAAATATTGTTGTTATGTAATCTTCAGCATGCTGCCACAAAATTCCTATAGAAGATTGAGACTGCATACGTGGCTGTCTACAGAACTCTGATTATAGTTACTGATATAATCTTCATTATCACTGATGAAGAGAACTATTTATGTGTTCTGTTTTGAATTGCGTTTTCTGTTTTTAATGTTGTACTCTGTCACGTCAAGTGACAACAAGACATTATTTGATTTGAAAACATTTAGCTCAGGGGGAAAACCAACCTCATCCTGGTCCTATGTTATAATTAAATGGTAAAGTAGGTTAAAAAACATAAAATACATGACCAAAAAACATAGGTGAAGAAGATTACTTGTATCATAGCATCTCTCAATTTTGAAGCTGATTTTCTTATAAACGACATAACTTTCTTCTTAAAGAAAACAACAGATAGGGAGTATATGTAATCTTTAACTAGCAGTTTTACTCTAAACCTGATATATTTATATTTGTGTTGTGTCATTACAACTTAAGTCATATAAGAAGAATATTAATGAATAAATAGTTATCAATAACGGAATAAATTAAATGAATACCTTAGAGTAGTGAAGGATGGTGTTTTCTTACAATTCTAGCACCAAAATTTTCCATCAGCAACTTGTATTTTTTTGTGTGCAGGAGTTTCATGATTCAAAATACAAGTGATGAGTGCTTTAAAGTTTTACTATTGTAGCATCAATCAAACACCTTGTCTGAAATGAAATAATTAGTAATATTAATACACTTATCAAAGCAGGTATTACATGTAGTGCATTATAGTTGACATCTTGAAATAATGGAAACTGGATACTATACATACCTACAGAAACTTTTTAACATCAGAAATGAATTTTTTGTTATTACGATAAGGAATCGTTGTTACGCAACTATTTTAATGTGTTGATACAGGACTTTGAAACTGGGAATGACTTATGAAGCCATTTCTGATTAATGAAGTAAAACCAGCATTCAAGATCAGAAATAATGTTAATTTTAGTCATATAGCTGGTATTTGTAGGCAGAAAAAGTTTGAAAATATTGACAGTTGATAGTTTACCTGCTTCTAAACTCATGGACTACTGGGATTTCAAGGTTGAGTAGTATTTTCGAAGAATTAATTGTAGTTTTGATAAAAACAGATGCTGAGACATGTAGAACAGAATGATCTGAAATTCAAGTTTGAAAATGGAAAAAAATACCATGATTCCAGTCCAACATGTTGTAGAGCATTAGCAGAATTTGTAAATAATACATGTTGAAATAATGCATAAAAATACCATTTGTAGTATGGAATAAGATATTATGGAACATAACAGATGTTGGAAATTTAAAATTGGTGTATAAGGAATAGAGCACTGTAGAACATATATGATTTTCAATCCTATTGATTTGTAAACTATACAATCAAATTTGTCAAAATTTTGTATTGTATTAGGCAAATGTCTTAGAAATACATTTTCCAATAAGGCATAATAGTTGATGCACAGTTATAGTTTCAAAATGGCAGTAAATAAACTGGAGTAGAAAATATGTTCGAACATTATAGTTTCCAAATATCAATAACTCATATCACACACTAGATTAGATCTATTATGATCGATATTTATATATAGGATCATTTCAGTTTGCAAGAAGTTATTTAATAGTACAATTATGGTAATACTTTATGCTGAATCATATATATCATCAAGTTTCATTTATTGAAGGAAAACATTACATTAAGCAGTAACAAATATTTTTAAACGCATCGATAGATTTCTTACCGGTCAACCGCTTTGCCCTAACCAACTGCAAGATCACAAATGTAGATGATTCCTTGTTTTTCTCCAAGTACTCTGACATGATGTTCGCAAACCCCCTAGAAGCTATAGTTTATTCGCAAGCCTCTAGAATAAATCATAGTATATGTTTTGCTAATTACAAGAATATATGTAAAATGTAGTGGGAAGAGAAGGATGCAAACTTGTTGTCCTCTAAAATGACTTGAAGCTTTTTTTTGAAGTACCAATAGACTGTGTGGGGTATGACTATCGTAGATGTCCAATAATTTCTATAACAAGTATGAATGATGTGGAAGGAGTAGTTTTTAATGAAGAGAGATTGAATGTTAACTATAGTATAAAGACTACTGAATTTAATGAATATAAAAATAATTGGAAATAAATGTTACTGTAGTAAGTAAATAATTTGAACATGCAGTAACTAATATTTTCTGAATCATAGACATTAATACAATGTCGGTGCAGTTTAATGTAACTATTAGATGTTGTTCTGGAACGGTTTTGTTAATGATGTCATCAAAAGTAATGAAGTTAAAACATAAGAGTCGTAACTGAGCATCTGTCGGTCTAACAAATGTCGTTGTTGTGAAAAACAATCTCCAAGAATGTCTTGACCCCAAGTAACTTCCTTGAATAGAATCAATTTGGAATTTTTGTATAATGTAGCAAAGGCCTTCGTGCAGGAGTGGTTTGTACTTGTTGATTTCATGGAAGTTGTAAACTGTACACTGGATTTTTATCTCCTAATCAAATAATAAATTTTCAAAATAAATCTTAAAAAACCAGCTGTCACATTTCATAGATATGAAACATTATACTACAAAAGAAGTACATATTATTGGTGTTATGAAAATAGTATATAAACTATAATTTTTGAACTGGATAAACTCACTTGGGCATCAAATATAATCAGATCGATAATAGAAACATTGTAGTTGGGTGAGGTGTTTGACCAAATATTCAATACACGCACTTCTATTTTCATAGTTTCGTTAACATCAACATTATTGTCATTCAGAGGACAATTTCTGTGTGACATGCTTACAGTTTTGCGTGTTTACAAATATTGTACGGATATGAAAGAGTAAGAATCCATTCTAATGTGTTGTACCTATATATAAGAAAATAATAAAAGCATCGAATCATATAAATTTTAAATGAAAAGATACCTAACATAGGTTATAAAAAATTTCTCTATAGACAACATTTTGTGTACAGTTAGAGGAAGGTTTTTCTATATCATAAACTACGATTTTTAAACCACCTGGTGACGTCACTCTAGATACGGAAACATAAAGTTGTCCATGAAAGAACACAGGCTTGCGAAGATATAAACATACAGAAGATAGAGATTAGCCTTGACTTTTATTAATAGTCAATGCATAAGAAACAATCAAAGGATATTGTCTTCTTTGTAATTTGAAAGGCCATATTATGTCATTGTGTTTCATATTTATTCTTGGGATGAATGCAAGATATCCGTAATGACAACCAGTTAAAATTTCTGCTCCAATGACATGATTTCCCAACTGTGTGACAATCATACAAGTACCATTGCATAACACCACTGATTGGTCAACATTTCTAAGAAACATAATGGCTACTCCAATTTTCAAAGTAATTTTATGTGCAGGAAGCCCATAGATAGTGATTCCACTTAAAACATCATTTGTATATATGTTCTCTAGCTGATATGTATCAAAACTGGCATTGCAAACAGAATCAGAGCTGAAATAATCCTTTCCTTCATAAGTAGTAAGAGTTAACATGTAGTCATTTAATTTCTAAACAATGTCACATGTTGGTGCTAATATAGAACGATATTTCAAATATGATACATCTACAAAGTTTTCAATGAAATATGGGTAAGAAAATTCAACAGATGATGTCATAGGGGATTTATTTGTTGCAAGAAGATAGGTGGATGGTATTTCAATGCACGCATCCCCATCACTAAGTTCTCCAATGTGACCCTCACCAATGTCCAAAATCAACTTTCCAAAATATCGAACTTCATTTGGACCGTCAAAAATATCTAATGATTTCATCCTCATATTCTGAGTCAATGTTAAAACCCGACAGTGCCGCCATAGATATGATGATCTTATACTTGAAAAGACAATGTCACTCCTGTCTCTGCCGGGGATCACCGGTAGTATTTGTCTGAAATCTCAGCCCATGACCACTTTTAGACCACCAAAAGTTAAATTAGAAGAGTTGGCATTATTTAATGACATAATATCTCTTAATGTATGATAAAGATCTTCAAAATAATGTTTATGAATAATTAGAGCCTCATCCCAGATAATCAATTTGGTTTCCTGTAGTAGTTGTGAAACATCACTCCCCTGTTAAATGTTACAGACCAACTGGTCATTTATAGAAATTGGAATTCGAAATTTTGAATGAGCTGTCCTCCCACCAGGTAAGAGTAATGATGCTATTCCACTGGAAGCAACTGCTAGAAAAAATTTACCTTCAGAACGTAGTAGACATGTTAAAACTCTCCAGATGAAAGTCTTACTTGTACCTCCAAATCTATGCAAGAAAAAGAATCCACCCTCAGGAGAAGATAACACAGACCTAATTTTCTGGATTACATGTTTTTATTCATCAGTAAGCATATTGTGTAATTATGTGTACTCAAGATACAATTTTCCCCTATCGTAATCAATCTCTTCTACAATCAATCGATTTGGTTGAGGAGATATTGAATAATCTGGAACGAGCATCAGAGGATAACACTGCGGAGATTTTCCATTGATGCGAAGAATGTTGTCTATTTCAGCGAAATCAAACATTTGTTTTTGATGATCTGTCATTGTTAATTCTATAAGATAATGTAATCATATTAGAAAGAAATATAATAATTTCAATATATAGTTGTAGATAAAGTAATATGTTTGTACCTTTTAATTTAAGTCATTGTTGTTGGGCATATAAAATGTCATCAGTTAGAATATTCCAGGTTGCAAACCAGACAATTTCAGGTCAATAAATGGAATTTGAGAATAACATTTCATCAAATAGTCTTCATAAAGAATATCCCATTACCCAAGAAGATACATCTTGTAGTGCTTGTATGAATTCTTTGTCTTCAAATAGAAGTCCCATGGCTGAA
Source organism: Viscum album (assembly GCA_963277665.1). Lineage (NCBI taxonomy): Eukaryota > Viridiplantae > Streptophyta > Magnoliopsida > Santalales > Viscaceae > Viscum > Viscum album. The sequence continues at coordinate 43,220 of CAUJRU010003365.1, read as the reverse complement.
TGTAAGATGTACCGGCAGTCATAATACATTTTAATCTCATCGACACTCTTGTCATGAAGATCATTATTTTTGTTGTCAAAGAGTGTTGTGGTAACACGATCATGCCCCTAGCTAATATATTTAAAAAGGTATTTGATAGAGGATGACTGATTTCAAACATTGATATTGAGATGAGCTTTATATTTTAACAGAAAAGTTGTATTGTATGGGAAAAAAAACCGATTGTCCAATGGTAAACCATTTTTGAGAACATTACAACCTGTATTTATTCTCTGATATATGACATAACTGTCATCATCCATTGTTATTTAGGGAGCAATTTTCTTGGGATAATACTTTGAGAATTTTCCACTCCTCATATAAGGCGAGCTACGGTTGGAATCACCACAAGGTCCATGGATCATAAAATTGCCGACTGCTACATGTAGTTTAGGAAAGGCACCTTTGTTTGGAATTTCTGTAGAAACACTTATATTAATGTCTAATGTAGTGACCACCTTGCTTTCTCAACTAAGAAATAATATAATGTTCACATGCGGTAGTCCTATTATTTGAAACTCCACTGTACGAACAACTACAATGGAAATTGAACAGAAGAAGAAGAAAATGTCAAAAACATGTAACAAATTCTGGTTGAAGTAGTTATTAAAATCAAGAAGAGCTTAGCGATGTAGTTACATACCTACTCGAGAATTTCTAGAGAAGGATCCTTCTCGTAAATCTTTCATGAGTTGTTAGAACTTTATGTTGAAAATTGGAGACAATATTTGAGGACAGTCAGATAGGCATAGGTTGTTTACTTTAACATATTGAGAAACTTCAGGCCACATTAGATTGCATGTACAATGTTAAAAAAAGATCAGAATACCCTTCCCAATTACATATTGACATTGCATCTTGGTAATTATAAATCATATATCTTGGGATGCCTGAAAATGTCAAAGGTAAAATGATACGCTTCCCACATAGGGAACCAGCCCGATCACCTCAAAGGAAAGCATCTTGTAACCCATTTTATAGTTCTTCCCTTAAGAGCTTTTGGTTGTAGTGAATAAAAGATAGTCTCTGAGACTCAATCATTGTGTATGCATCTACAATAAACTGTTGAAGAAGTCTCTTAGAAAAAAGAAGTCTGGAAAAATCATTGTAATGGGATTGAAGGTGAAAGGAGAAACATTCTTGCATTGTAACATTCCTAACTTTTTCATTGTCATTAAACAGTGTATCAAGATGGGATTTGTTGTTAACATATCCGTCCTCTCCACCCGTGAAAACCAATGGATATTGAAGAGGAAGGTATAGCGGGTGAATCTCATCAATGCATTGGAATCCACCATCTTTGCTTTGAATGATGATATCTCGCTCTTGATTTATATATTAGATTTCACTGAAAATGAGCATTGCAATCTCAGAAGTAGTTGGTAAGTTGTAAGTTTGTGCATCCATTCCTCATCTTCTAATAAGTCGCAACTTTAAATTTGTAATGCCCTGTGTCTCAATAACATCCCTCTCTATTCTGAATTGATGTGATAAAGTGTTATGTTCATGAAGCATATTCTGTAGCTTTTGAACAATAGTGACATCAATAATAGAGTCTTTGTTTCTGTCATCAAAACTGCATAAGAAAGTGTGTAGAAGTAGTGAGAATGGAAAGAGACAATATTTATGTATTCCCACCTACTACATTACATACCTGATTGCCCGTACTCTATTCTGAGCTTCATTTGAAGTGTTGTATACATATAGTTGAGAAAACTTGTGTGGTTGTCCATCAGAAGGAAATAAACTACCAATGTAATGGTAGTTTTGTCCATTTAATCTAAAAATATTTGGAGACCCACCACATTTCACATATTTGTCTACTTTTCCTCCCAATAATGTGAATGCAAACATAGAGTTGTAAATGTTCATGCGATCTTGGAATGATTTAGAATTTGGACAAGTTTTACTGAAGAAAAAAGTTCTAATGTATTCAGGATATGCAGGCAAAGGCTGTAAATCATTTTTTCCCATTGAGCAACATATTGAGTAACATGGGACATGTGTTTGGATATTTTTTTATTCCTCTCTTCATACGAGAAGGTAGAACCACAGTGCTCACATATGTGATAAGGGTCTCCGCGGTCATAATATTCTGAAGAGAAAAGAATTGGAATAGATTCTATGAAATCATAAATATAGAGTATATTTAACTTTATATTACACACACAATCTGTGTAGTAATAAATGTGTTTAGTAAATGGAAATAACCTGCTTGTTCAGCAGTTTGAAGTTGAAGTGACATATCTGCAACATTAATCCTCAAGTTATTTTTTGTTGATGAATATTTAGTAATAGAATGAAGAGAGTTAAAAAGTGTAATGTTCGTAATAGAATGTACAAGTTGACATACATCTGAAGTTGAATGCATGATATATATCAGAGGTCATTGAAGGAGTGGTATCCATGTATGTACATCTCATTGAATGTTGTTCATCAGTTGTTTATATGGAACGAGCATGGTTGGTAATATCTCCTTTGGAAAACACGATAGGTGAAGATATTAGATGATATTAAAAGTGCTTATATATGAAGGGATTTATACATAATAAATGTGAGATGATAGTTGGAATGTGAAACATACCTGTGGATGAAAAAAGTATGCAGTTTGCAGTTGTAGTATAATTAGCACTGTTTGATAAAGTAGTAGTATGCATAAAAGTCAATATTTTACTATATAGAAGACTCCATGTAGTGGATTATTCGGTGCTTACTGTGATGAGGATGCATCAGTTGACTCCGTAATAGTACAATCATTTGAATCTGTACCTTGTAAGAGTGATATTAGGACTGTAAGTTGTGAAATTTTATTGTATAATATTCACAATAAAGGTAACATAAGTTTAAATGCGAAACTTTTTATAGAAAGAAAGCCCATGTCATATCGTTGTGTTTGGTTGTTTTTTTGTTCTTTGATCCGCCGTATATCGTTGATATCTCTAAATAATCTTGAGGGACTATGGAATAGGGATAGGCACAATTGTAGGAATACATGGTTAGTAGTTTTTCAGATAGTAATCAAAATAATTAAATGGGAGAAAGTAAATAGAACTAACTGTTGATGGATATAGATGATAATGGAATGCAGCGACGTAATTTAGTGTCAGTAGCTAGTGTGACCCGTTCTGGTGTAAAAAATTTCTTATAGGTGATATTAATGTAAAACTATTATTATAGTTATAGTATATGTTGTTAGACAACATTATACTATTTTAAAGAGTTTGAATATAATGTTTGGAAATATTACTCACAATAGAAAAAGTAATGGGTAATGAAGACATACCCCTTTCTTTTTGTCTCCTCCCTGATGGCATGACAGGTTCAGGTGCAATAATGTTTTCAGTGGACATTCTACCGTGGATTTGGTAATATAGTAAACATGTAACATGGTGATTTTTAAATAATGAAACTGTTTTAGGAGTGGACAATATTTTGAAGACAACCTGATTGACGTTGTTGCTATAGTAATCTTCTTTGATGTCATGCGTCTCTATATCTTGACGGGGAGTATATATTTGTATGGTGTATCTATTTATTTGATTGTTAAGAAACTGAACTGAACCGTATAACCATTCTATATAGTGTTGTGATCGAATTATAGATAAGGTATAATATGAAGAAAAATAATTCATGGAATGTACATTTACTGTGTTCTAGGGTTGTATGAACGATTTGTACAAGTTACAGTTATCAAATGTGAGAAATATAATGTAAACAATGATAGTAACGCTTCATCGAAGAAATGCATTCGATCAGATATAACATGTGTAGTTTGTGGGTGTACTATGAGAATATCACAGACAATGGAAATACTCCAGTCAAGTAATACTTAGATTGTGCCTCTACAGTCAGTTCTATGGATGGATGTATAGTTATAGTCACATTCTGTTATCATAAGACAAGAGTTGTCATCTAAAAAAAGACTCTGACTATTGGAATAAGATAAAGTACTATTATTGTTTAGTAAACTTATGTAAACCTTCAAATTATATACTAAAGAAACATATAACCATGCTATGTCATGTTTTGATCTAATTACAATTAAGGTCTAATATAAACACAAATAATTCTTTGAATGATAATAGTTAGTGGTAGGGTTTTATAACTGAAAGGTACCAGTTACAGATATATATTGTGAGGAATATAATGTAAACCATTATAGTAACGATTCGTCAAAGAAAAATGTCCGATAATAATTAACATGTCTACTTGGTTGTTGTACTGTGCGAATAGAATAGATCATGTAAATGCTGCAGTCAAGTAATACTTAGATTGTTCTTGTAGTAAGTGTTGTGGTTGGCTGTACAATTTCATTCACATACTATGAATACAAGACCATAGATTCCATCAGAAAAATAAGGCTTTGAGTATTGAAATAGGATTAATTACTATGATAGTTTAGTAAACTTATGTAAACCTTCAAATAATATATTATAGTATTTAATGGATAGATATCCTAATAGACTTAGATAACATACCTTGCGAAAGGGACTGAAGTTGTTGAACTAAGGAAAACCTGAGTAAATTGTCCATTCATATTAGTATAGATTCTAGTGGATAATGCAGGATAAAGGAGCAGAAGAATTTTTTTGGCTTACTGTTACTTTTGTAGGTGAATGAATTTCAGTTGGTCAATGGATGAACGTACACATATCATTAATGCACTGACATCCTCATTTTCATACAAATAAATTTAATGTCTTAGTTGTAGTGATGTGAAGGAAAGTAAAAATGTAAAGTACAATAAATAACTAATTACACAGAATTTTTAACAGTCATTAAAGTATATAAAATAAAAATAAGTAAGTACTGAATCAAGAATTATATCTTTCCATAATATATATAATTTAAAACAAAGTTTCTGGATCCTACCAAATCACGAGTAGCAATCAGGCCTAAATATTAGAACCTGGTCATATGTTGTTTCCTAAAAGAAAATAGGGCTTCAAAAATGAATAATATTGCACAAAGGTTGGGCAAGAGTAATTGATGACTGTTGTGAAAAAAATAGGGGTTCAAAAATCAATAAAGCTGTAGGAGAAATAAAATGTTCCCTTTTGTATACTAAAATCACATCATTGAAACATGATTACAGAAATGAACCAATGTTTCCTATTCACCTGAATTAACAAAAACTTTGGAGATTCAATGAACTGCGCTAATAATATAATTGAAGACAGTAATAATTTGATTGAAAAAAAGTGATGGAAGTGAAAAAATAATGATCATACAAGTACAAATCAAATGGACTCTTGGGCCACCATGTTTGGAGAACAATTTAAATAGATATATATAGCAGAATGTTTGTGTTCAAATGTATAGTATTACCGCTTCATTTAATAGTGTTTAACTGCAATTAAATCAAAGAGTTCAGTAGGCTTAATACGTCAAAGACATCACAAAAACATACCTAATATGAAGGTTTCAATTTTTACTGTCCGAATTAGGTATAGTACATGGAGGAAACAAAGCAGTGTGAGGATGATGAATTGATTAGTAGTGGAGATGGATATACAAAAATAGACTTGAAACCCTAGGAAATTGACAGGGTAACCAACACCGGAATACGAAATATGTCGATGGAGCAGAGTACGATAAGAGGAATTTAGATGTTCTCAAAAAACCAAAAAAATTACATAGGTTTATACCTACGATTAGTCACAACATACTATTTTTCGCGGTTACCGGTGTGATTTTCAGCATGCTTCCACAAAATTCCTATAGAAGAATGAGACTACATACCTGGCTATCTACAGAACTCTGATTATAGTTACTTATATAATCTTTATTATCGTTGATGAAGAGTACTGTGTATGTGATCTGTTCTGAACTGCGTTTTCAATTTTTAATGTTGTACTCTATCACGTCAAGTGACTATAGAACTTTCTTTGATTTCAAAACATATAGCTTAGGGGGAAAACCAAACTCATCCTGGTACTTTGCTATAATTAAATGGTAAAGTGAGTTAAAAAACATAAATTACATGACCAAAACACATAGGTGAAGAAGATTAATTGTATCATAGCATCTCTCATCTGGGAAGCTGATTTGCTTATAAACTGCATGACTTGCTTCTCAAAGAGAACAACAGATAGTGAGTCTATGTCATCTTTAACCAGCAGTTGTACTCTAAGCCTGATACATTTATATTTTTTCAGATTCATTACAACTTATGTCGTATAATAAGAATATTAATAAATAAATAGTTAGAAATAATGGAAGAAATTAAATGAATACCTTGGATTAGTGAAGGATGGTGTTTTCTTACAATTCTGGCACCAAAATTTTCCATCAACAACTTTCATTTTATTTGTGCAGGAGTTGTATGATTCAAAATACCGGTGATGGGTGCTTTGAAGTTTTATTATTGTAGCATCAATCAGACACCTTGTCAGCTATGAAATAATTAGTAATATTAATAAAATTATCAAAGAAGGTATTACATGTAGTGAATTATAGTTGACATCGTGAAATAATGGAAACTGGATACTATACTTACCTACAGAAACTTTTTAACCTCAAAAATTCATTTTTTGTTATTCCAATAAGGAATCACAGTAATGAAACTGTTTGAACATGTTGATGGAGGACTTTAAAACTAGGAATGACTTATGAAGCCGGTTCTGATTAATGAAGTAAAACCAGCATTCAAGATTAGAAATAATGTTAATTTTAGTCATATAGCTGGTATTTGAAGGCAAAAAGAGTTTTCAAATATTGGCATTTAATAGTTTACCTACTTCTAAACTCATGGACTATTGGAATGTCAAGGTTGAGTAGTAGTTTCGAAGAATTAATTAAAGTGGTGATAATAACAGATGCTGAGATATGTAGAATAGAATGAGCTAAAATTCAAGTTTGCTAATTGAAAAAAATACCATGATTACAGTCCAACATGTTGTTGAGCATTAGAAGAATTTGTAAATAATACAGGTTGTAATAACACATTACAATATAGTTTGTAGTATGGAATAAGATATTATGGAACATAACAGATGTTGGAAATTTAAAATTTGAGGAACTATACAGATTGAAGTTACATATAAAGAAGAAAGCACTGTAGAACATATATGATATTCAATCCTATGTATTTGTAAACTATACAGTCAAAATAGTCAACATTTTGGACTGCATTAGGAGAATGTCTTATAAATACATTTTCTAATAAGGCACAACATTTGATGCACAGTTATAGTTTCAAAATGGCAGTAAATAAACTAGAGCAGAAAATATGTTTGAACAGTACAGTTTCCAAATATTAATAACTCATATCACAAGCTAGATCAGAGCTATTATGATCGATCTTTATATATAGGATCATTTCAGTTTTCAAGAAGTTATTTAATAGTACCGTTATGGTAATACTTTATGTTGTATCATATATATCCTCAAGTTGAATTTTTTGAAGGAAAACATTACAGTAAGTAGTAACGAATATTTTTTAACGCATAGATAGATTTCTTACAGGCCAACCACTTTTCCCTAACCAACTACAAGATCACTAATGTAGATGATTCCTTGTTGTTCTCCAAGTACTCTGACATGATGTTCGCAAACCCCCCAGAAGCTATAGTTTATTTGCAAGCCTCTAGAATAATTCATAGTATATTTTTTGGTAATTACAAGAATATATGTAAAATGTAGTGGGAAGAGAAGGATGATAACCTGTTTTCCTCTAAAATGAATTGAATCTTTTGTTTGGAAGTACCAACTGTAATGGCCCGGACCTCTCTGGCCCATTCCTTTGTCAAAAATAAGGTCATGAAGTGTTCTGGAGGGTAAAATGGACTTTTCCCACACTTTCCAGAATTTTGAAACTACACGCCGTGCAGTTTGAGTACACACCGTGTAGCCCCTTCCCGGGTATACCCCGTGTTGCAGACCGTGTCCTTGCTGTGTGGAATAATGGGTGCACGCCATGTGCCCAGTTCTACATGCCGTTTAGTCCTTCCCCGCGTACGCGTTACCAGTCAATGGCCATGTACCGTGTTGGAGCCCTGTCCTTGCCGTGTGAAATAAGTGAGTACATGTCGTGTGTCCAAACTACATGCCATGTAGTCTTTCCCTGCGCATGCATTACCCTCAAACCATGTGTTGACCAGTCAACGGCCACGGAGCCGTGTTGGAAGCCGCGTTGAGACCGTGTAAAATAACTGAGTACACAGAGTGTACCATAAATTACATGCCGTGTACTTTTCCTTTTCTCGCCTATAAAAGGAGGGGTCCTCTCCTCCTTTCAGTTCACTCCTCTCCTCCCCTTTCCTCTGAGCAGAGCTCTCCCAAGAGACCCGAAGGATCCTTTTATTCCATAACTTCTTCGTCCGAGCTCCGATTTACGATCTGTCAGCGCCCACGAGATCATAACGATGACACAGAACTTTTAAGGTTGGATCTATTGTCTTTCCTTTGGCCTTTCATTTTTGAATTCCACCCGAGGAGGTTTTTCCGAGACCTGACAGATGTGACGGACGCCGACGGACGTATTCTAAAGTTGATCTGGGGGAGCGCTGTGATTAGAACCTTTTGAGGTAGGGATATTACCTTCGTCTCTATAATTTGTGAATCATGCAGGGTGGGTATCCTTTTGTCTTCATGACAAACAGTTGAACCATTAAGTAAAGATAATAACTGGTTAAAGAACAGGGATGTGGAAGTTGTTATGTTTATCTTTGTTTATCCTATTGATATGTTATGAATTGAATGTGATTATGCCTACTGAAAATCACGGTCTTTGGGGGCCTTTTCTTGCGCAATTAAATGTTTCCCTATATTTTAGACCGTTTTGTGGATGGAACCTTATGGAATGTGGAATTTGGTCAATCACGTAAAGTTGGCTGATTAAATGAAAATCTGGAACCCTTGTGTGATCACCCCGGTTGAACAAAGATGGAATAATAAACATGTGGGTGTTGGGTTGGATACGTGGCATGTGATGGGGGTGTTTTGTGGGTTGTTGTGGATAGGGTGAGCAGCGGGGCTGTGGTTGGATTGGTTATGGGTTGGTGTGAATACTATGTTAGTTATGGGCATCGGGGCTGCAATAAATGGTATTAAAGGGATAATGATGTATGGGTTTCAGTGCAGTTGTGGTTATGGTGGTTAGCAGCATGGCTGTGGGGATGGGTTGAATGTGAATGGACTATGGGTTGTGAATAATAAATAAAAACGAAAGAGCTAATGAATGGTGGGGCTTGCTAACGGAACATAATTAATAATCAATGGGGTTGGTTGGTTGATAAGAAGGGATTGGTTGTGATGCTTGGGTTTTCCTAATTTGATTAGTGGATGGTAGGGATATGTTTACGATCGATCATTGTGGTTGGTTGTGGATAGTTTCCCAGTAGTTAAGGAACTAAATAAACTAATTCTGCTAAGACGTGAAGACCTAAATGGGGTTGGGGTTGTTTGTTGTATGCATGCTTCATAGTAGCAGTGTCGAGGCACGTGCTAAGTTTCTCTATTTAGAAGCCATAGGTTGGGCTATGTGGTTGGTATATATATATATATATATATGTATGTTTTGTTTTTTATCGCACCCCACCCATGTTGAGCACTTAGTGTCGAACACTCCCATTTCATGGGAGAGGGTGTTTTTCCCTTAGTTACTAGCTTCTTCCTGCTCCTTCTCCCCTAGCCTGTGATGGCTTGAGGTGACCTTACACCTAAGACTCTTCGAGTAGGTTTCGATTGGGGTGGATTTAGTCCAAGAATCTTCGGGCATGTTCTACTGTTTCCCAAGAATCTTCGGGATGAGGACCAGGTGTGTGCGGGCTGGATACATGGTTGTGAGGCCCATGTGTGTGCGGGCGGGATACGTGTTTGTGAGGCCCAGGTGTGTGTGGGAGGGATACGTGGTTGTGAGGCCCAGGTGTGTACGGGCAGGATATGTGGTTGTGAGGCCCAGGTGTGTGCGGGCAGGGAGAGTGTGGCAGCGTCAGAACGTTCACCGTTAGGAAGAGCAGCTAACCAAAGGGAAATAGTGCGGGGTACCCAATACTCTTATTTCTTATATACTACTACCAGTTGTGCTTGTGTTTTGGTGAGTGTGGCTGGTGAGGTTGGGTGGATAGAATTCCTTTCTAGGTTTCTTCTGTTGTTCTCACAGGACATTAGGATATCTCCCCACTTGTGCATGAGAGATTTAGGTTTCCCTATTGAGTATACTTGTATGCTCACCCTAAGTTTACTTTCAATTTTCCAGGAGGACTACCAGGGCCATGCAGGACCCTACTAGTCGGACAGTGGGAGTTGTTGCAGTTTTTGTTCTCTTGTTTTCTTTTGGTATTGTACTTTGAGCTTTCTTGTACTTGTACCTTGTTATAAAATTATTTAAACATGCATGTGGGTTTGGTTTGGGTTTATTTATATACACTTGTTCTTTTTTTTTCCTTTTTGGTGGTTGACTTGTCCTATTTCCCGATCCTAATAATAAAAAGGGTAATGCCTCCCATATTTGTGAAAACTCATACCCTTGGTGCTAGTCGCCACCCCGGGGCCTACTGGAGGCGGGACTCGAGGGTCATTATGTCCCTTTCACCATTTCCAGCTCAGGAGGGGCATATTTGGTGGGAGGGGGTCGTGACCGAATGGTATCAGAGCTGATGGTTGAGAGATAGGATGAAGTCTAGAGTTAGGAACAATGATAATTTCATGGGATGGTAGGGAAATAGTGTTAGTAAATCTTGGTGCGTGATATAGGCCAGGGAACACCTGCTAGGACATGGGATTTTAGGGCCCCCTGTGATCCGATGCAAGGAACCTGAACCTACCAAACGACCAAGTGAGACTACATTGATTGCAGGGTAGAGACCCTAGGGAAGGTGAATGCATCATCATGATTGTATTTTACTTGATTTGGGTGTTCTGGGAAAGAAATTAAAATAAAATGATAAAATAAAACCTTGAGTTTTCCTTACTACTTGGGCTTAGGTGATCCTTGTTTACTGTATAGCTATGGCACCTGGACGTCATCCCCGGGTGGCTCAGATGGCCGAGGCCCAACAGATTCAGGCGGTCGATTAGTTGAGGATTGACCGAGAGGAGGAAGATAGCCAGTGGCAGAAGACTCTCCGTTCTTTCCAGCGGCAGACCCTCAAGAAGTACGAGGGTAGTACTTAGGATACAGAGACAGAGGGGTGGCTTGAGGAGCTAGGGATTGCTTTTACCTTGATCTGTGCTCCGAGGGATTATTGGGTTCCCCTAGCAGTCAGTCAGCTGAGAGGTACGGCACGACAGTGGTGGACGCTCTACCTCAGAGAGAGGATAGAGGCAGAGGTTCCATGGGTTGACTTTGAGAAGGAATTCTGAGAGGAATTCCTTTCTTCCATGATCAAGGTAGAGAAGCGACAGGAGTTACTCTCCCTTCAGCAGGGGAGTACGTCAGTACGAGACCTGGGGATTAAGTTCAAGGATCTCTTGCGCTTTGCTCCGGATCTCTTTCCGAATGAGGAGTCTTGGGTGAGAAATTTGGAGGAGGCGCTTCGTCCTTCGCTCCAGTATGCTATCACCACCTTCACCCTTCCGACGTACTTGGCGGTACAGAAGAAGGCAGAGTTTTTAGAGAGGATGCAATCGCTAGGAGGTGCACCCCGAGAAGGGATCCAACTGGGCTCGTCGAAGGGGAAAGCAGCCAGTAGCAGGTCTCCTACGACGGGACCTTCCAGGTTCAGGCCAGTGGGGAGCAGGCCCCAGCAGTTCTAGTTCAAATCTTCAGGTCCTCATCCCTTTTTCACAATCCCAGGACCGAGGTGTTTTTCTTGTGGAGGTTTCGGGCACGTTCAGAGTCAGTGCCCAACCCGAGCTCAGTACGGTGGTGGTGGGCAGGTTCAGTGCCCACCTCAGCAGCACCAGTTGCCGGCGAGTCCCTTCCAGCAGCAGCAGGACCATGCTCCTCCGAGGGCAGACTTTGTAGGAGGAGGCCGAAAACAGGGTGCTCCTTAGGGTCCTCGACCAGGGCATGGTCGGGGAGGTGGACGACATCAGAGAGGTAGAGGATCTAGGCGTGGACAGTTGCACGCATTAGAGTTGACAACTCCGACATGACCAGAGTTGGTGCGAGGTACGATTTGTTTGTTCAGAACTCTTGTTTTTGCTTTGTTTGATTCAGGAGCCTCACACTCCTTTGTTGCACTTGATCTAGCCCATGCTTTGGGACTAGATGTAGAGATACTTTTTGTACCACTGGTGCTGAGTACACCAGTTGGAGGCTATACCACCGTATCTTGTGTTTGCCGGTGATGTGGGCTGATGTTGGGACCACATCAATCTAGTGGGGAAATTCTTCTGTTACAGATGCAGCCATACGATTTCATCCTAGGCATCGACTGGTTGTTCTCTGTTAGTGCCGTTATCGACTGCTTCCGGAGAAGAGTCATGTTCTCCGATGTGGACGGGCAGCGTGTAGCTTTTGTTGACGAGAGGAGCTATCAGGTGGGAAGCCGGCATGTGAAGCCTCTCCTTTCCTTGTTAGGTGGGCTATCAGTGGTTCCAGCTGATACAAAGATGTTGGATGTCTCGGAGGTTGTTGGGGAGTTCCTTGATGTTTTTCCTGAGGAGGTTGTGACTCTACCCCGCCGACGTGACGTTGAGTTTGGAATAGACTTACAGCCTGGTGCCCGTCCAATTTTGATGGCCCCTTATCGGATGGCACCTTCGGAGTTGCGGGAGTTGCAGATTCAGATTGATGATTTGATGGAGAAAGGTTTTGTTCGACCCAGCGTATCGCCATAGGGTGCTCCGGTTTTGTTCGTGAAGAAGGCAGATGTTGGTCTCAGGCTAAGCATAGACTACCGAAGGTTGAACCAGGTAACGATCAAGAATCGCTATCCCCTCCCAAGGATAGATGATCTCTTCGACCAACTGAGGGGAGTAGGTTGGGTTTCCAAGATTGATCTACGATCTGGATATCATCAGCTGAGGGTAAAAGACAGCGACATCTCGAAGATGGCTTTCAGGTGCAGGTATGGGCACTTCGAGTTTGTGGTGATGCCGTTTGGAGTTACGAATGCACCGGTTGTGTTCATGAGACTTATGAACTTTGTTTTTCGGGAGTTTCTGGACTGGTTTGTCGTTGTGTTTATCGATGAAATTCTGATTTACTCAAGATCAGAGGAGGAGCACGTTGAGCATCTCAAGGTTGTCTTGGAAGTCCTTTGGCACCACCAGATTTACGGGAAATTGTCAAAGTGTAAGTTCTTGACACAAGAATTACACTTACTTGGGCATATAGTGTCTCAGCATGGAGTTTCAGTGGACCCATCGAAGGTGGAGGCAGTTGTTTCTTGGGCGGCACCCAAGGGCATGGCGGAAGTTCGTAGTTTCCTGGGGTTAGCAGGTTACTATCGAAGGTTCGTTTCTGACTTCTCTCGAGTTGCTGCTCCATCGAAAGCTTTGACGAGGAAGTACTAGGTCTTCTTATGGAGCGACCAGTTCCAGAAAGATTTCGAATAGCTGAAGGAGAAGTTGGTCAGTGCTCCCATACTCAGGTTTCCAGAGGAAGGGTTGTTGTATGAGGTGTTTTTGTGATGCTTCTGGCATTGGTCTGGGGTGCGTGCTGATGCAGAAGAAGGGAGTGATCTGTTATGGGTCTAGGAAGTTACGCCCTCACAAGCGTAACTATGCGACCCATGACCTAGAGCTTGCAGCAGTAGTGTCCGCACTTAAGTTTTGGCGACATTACCTCTTTGGGGAGCGCTTTGTGGTCTTCTCAGATCACAAGAGCCTGCATTATATCTTCTCCCAACGTGACCTGAATTTATGGCAACGGAGATGGGTTGAGTTTCTCCATGACTATGACATTGAGATCTCTTACACTGAAGGTAAGGGAAACGTTGTGGCTGATGCCCTGAGCAGGAAGTTGCATCAGGAAGTAGTTTGGGAATCCACTGATGCTTGGAGGGCGATGGGAGAGTTGGCTTCCTTGCACTTGGATTCCAGGGTAGAAGGTGTTAGATGCTATTTTTTTCAGATGATGGTGCAGTACTCCTTGTTGCAGTAGGTGGAAGAGTCTCAGTGGGGGGACTCTGAGGCGGAAGTGATGCGGGATCGTGTCGACCAGGGGAACGCTCCCGAAGGATGGTTAGAGGACAGCCGACATCAGATTCTTTTCCATGGAAGGTTGTTTGTTCCGAAGGCAATGCGTGAGGGAGTTCCCTGTGAGTTCCATAGCTCAGCCTTGGTGGTACATCCAAGAGTTTAAAAAATGTACCAAGGCCTGAGGGAACCGTTTTGGGGGCCTGGGGTTAAATGGGCAGTTGAAGAGTTTGTGGCTAAATGCCTAGTGTGTCAGCAAGTGAAGGCTGAACACCGGGTTCCCAATGGTTTGTTTCATCCTTTAGATGTACCCGAGTGGAAGTGGGATGACATCTCAATGGACTTCGTCACAGGACTACCCAGAGCTCAGGGTGGTTATGATGCTATCTGGGTAGTGGTGGATCGATTGACGAAATCAGCTCACTTCTTAGAAATTAAGGATTCGGGCCCGGTGAGTACCTTAGCATAGAGGTACGTATACGAGGTTGTGCGGTTGCATTTAGTCCCAAAGACTATCGTCTCAGATCGGGATACTCGGTTTACCTCACGAGTCTGGAGGGGGTTAAAACATGCTTTTGGCACCCAGCTACGCTTTAGCACTACTTTCCACCCCCAGACTGATGGGAAGACGGAGCGGACTATCCATACGTTGGAGGACATACTGCGAGCATGCGTTCTGGATTTCAGAGGATCATGGGTACGACACTTGCCTTTAGTAGAGTTCGCCTACAACAACATCTTCGACTCTACTATTGGCATGGCACTGTTTGAGGCTTTCTATGGAAGAACATGTTGTTCACCCATTTGCTGGGCAGAGGTTAGTGAGACAGGTGCTCTTGGCCCAGAGGTAGTGCAGAGCACCACAGAGAAGGTCCAGCTTGTACGTGAGAGGATGAAAGCGGCTCAGGACCGACTGAAGTCTAATGTTGATCGTCGGAGGAGGCCCTTGGAGTTCGAGGTGGGAGATCATCTATTCTTGAAGGTTTCCCCTTGACGGGGGCAGCGGAGGTTTGGGAAAGGGAGTAAGCTCTCACCTAGGTTCATCGGACCTTTTGAGGTGCTGAGGCGAGTCGACGAGGTGACATATCAGCTGGCCCTTCCACCTCATTTGGAGAAGGTTCATGACGTCTTCCACGTCTCCTGGCTTCGTCGGTACTTACATGACGACTCCCACATTATCGACTAGGGAGAGCTAGATATGGGAGACGACGCGACCTTCGAGGAACAACCAGTCAGAATTGGGGATCGTAAAGAGAAGGTGCTCCGTGGACAAACCATTCCCCTGGTTCGTGTGTTGTGGAGGCATGGAGGCCTCAAGGAGAGCACTTGGGAGAGGGAGACCCAGATGCATGCTCAGTACCTGGAGTTTTTTTTGACTTGTGTTTCCCCTTGTTATTCTGAGCTTTGTGTTGATGTTGTACTATGTACCTTTGATATATGGAATGCTTGGCTTGCCATTTGTGAGACCTTTTTGTTTCCTTGTTCCTTGGTAGTGTGTAGCATGTCCGGATGTGTGGGGAAAGGGAAAAACCTGATCCTTAATCGAGACGCATTAATGTGGATGTGATTGAACCCGTGCGGGTGAGTCAGTGCCGCCTAAAGCGGATAATATCTCGACGCAAGAGAAGGAATTTTTCCCCAAACCACATGTTCGGGCAGTGTGTTGGTTGTGTGGTGTTGGGGGTAGTGTGATTTGAAGAATCCTAATGTATGAAAGTGGGAAGTCCCAATTCTTAATCGAGACGCATTAATGAGGATGCGATTAAACCCGTGCAGGCGAGTCAGTGCCACCTAAAGTGGATAATATCTCGACATAGGTGAAGTAATTCCTAACACATATGATTAGGGTTTTTGGTTGGGTTCCTGTTATAATGAGAACCCTAAGAGGTATCTTGTTGGGTTTCTCTGGGTTGGTTTTTGAATTCTCGGGGATGAGAATGTTTTAAGAGGTATCAGATGTAATGGCCCGGACCTCTCCGGCCCATTCCTTTGTCAAAAAGAAGGTCACGAAGTGTCTGGAGGGTAAAATGGACTTTTCCCACACTTTCTAGAATTTTGAAAATACACGCCATGTAGTTTGAGTACACACCATGTACCCTCTTCCCGGGTATACCCTGTGTTGCAGACCGTGTCCTTGCTTTGTGGAATAATGGGTGCACACCGTGTGCCCATTCTTACACTTCGTGTAGTCCTTCCCCGCGTACGCGTTACCAGTCAATAGCCGTGTACCGTGTTGGAGCCGTGTCCTTGCTATGTGAAATAAATGAGTACACGCCGTGTGTCCAAACTACACGCCGTGTAGTCTTTCCCCGCGTATGCGTTACCCTCAAACCGTGTGTTGACCAGTCAACGGCCGTAGAGCCGTGTTGGAATCCGCATGGAGACCGTGTAAAATAACCGAGTACACACCGTGTACCATAAAGTACACGCCGTGCACTTTTCCTTTTCTCACCTATAAAAGGAGGGGTCCCCTCCTCCTTTCAATTCACTCCTCTCCTCCCCTTTCCTCTGAGCATAGCTCTCCCAAAAGACCCGAAGGCTCCTTTTCTTCCATAACTTTTCGTCCGAGATCCGATTTACAATATGTCAGTGGCCACAGGATCATAATGACGAGGCAGAACTTCCGAGCATGGATATGTTGTATTTACTTTGGGCTTTCCTTTCCGACTTCCACTCGAGGAGGTTTTTCCAAGACCCGACAGAAGTGACAGATGCCGACGGACATGTTCTAAAGTTGATCCGGGGGAGCGCTGTGATCAGAACCTGTTGAGGTAGGGATCTTACCTTCGTCTCTCTAATTTTTGCATCATGCGGGGTGGGTATCCTTTTGTTTTCATGAGAAACAGTTGAACCATTAAATAAAGATAATAACTAGTTAAAGAACGGGGATGGGGAAGTTGTTATGTTTATCTTTGTTTATCCTATTGATATGTTATGAATTGAATGTGATTATGCCTACTGAAAATCATGGTCGTTGGGGGCATTTTCTTTCACAATTAAATGTTGCCCTATATTTTAGATCGTTTTGTGGATGTAACCTTGTAGAATGTTTAATTTGGTTAATCACGTAAAGTTGGCTGATTAAATGAAAATCTGGAACCCTTGTGTGATCACCCCGGTTGAACAAAGATGGAATAATGAACATGTGGGTGTTGGCATTGATACGTGGCATGTGATGGGGGTGTTTTGTGGGTTTTTGTGGATAGGGTGAGAAGCAGGGATGTGGTTGTCTTGGTTATGGTTTAATGTGAGTACTATGTTAGTGATGGGCAGTGGGGCTGCAATAAATGGTATTAAAGGGATAATGATGTACAAGTTTCAGTGCGGTTGTGGTTATGGTGGTTGGCAGTGGGGCAGCAGGGATGGGTTGAATGTGAACGAACTATGGGTTGTGAATAATAAATAAAAATGAAAGAGTTAATGAATTTTGGGGCTTGGTAACAGAACGGAATTAATAATCAATGGGGTTGGTTGGTTGATAAGAAGGGCTTGGTTGTGCTGCTTGTGTTTTCCTAACTTGATTTGTGGATGGAAGGGATATGTTTACGATCGATCATTGTGGTTGGTTGTGGATAGTTTCCCAGTAGTTAAGGAACTAAATAAACTAATTTTGCTGAGACGTGAAAACCTAAATGGGGTTGGGGTTGTTTGTTGTATGCATGCTTCATAGTGGAAGTGCCGAGGCACGTTCTCAGTTTCTCTATTTAGTATCCATAGGTTGGGATGTGTGGTTGGTATATATATATATATGTATCTTTTGTGTTTTATCACACCCCACCCATGTTGAGAACTTAGTTCCAAACACTCCCATTTCATAGGAGAGGGTGTTTTTCCCTTAGTTACTAGCTCCTTCCTGCTCCTTACACCTAAGACTCTTTGGGTAGGTTTCGATTGGGGTGGATTTAGCCCAAGACTCTTCGGGCAGGTTCTACTGTTTCCCAAGAATCTTCAGGATGTGGCCCAGGTGTGTGGGGGTGGGATACGTGGTTCTGAGGCCCAGGTGTGTGCGGGCCGGATACGTGGTTGTGAGGCCCAGGTGTGTGCGGGCGGGATACGTGGTTATGAGGCCCAGGTGTGTGCGGGCGGGATATGTGGTTGTGATGCTGAGGTGTGTGCAGGCGGGGAGAGTGTGGCAACGTCAGGATGTTTGCCGTTAGGAAGAGAAGCTAACCAAAGGGAAATGGTGCGGGGTACCCAATACTGTTGTTTCTTATATACTACTACCTGTTGTGCTTGTGTTTTGGTGAGTGTGGCTGGTGAGGTTGGGTGGATAGAATTCCTTTCTAGGATTCTTCTGTTGTTCTCACGGGACATTAGGATGTCTCCCCACTTGTGCACGAGAGCTTTAGGTTTCCCTATTGAGTATACTTGTATGCTCACCCTACGTTTACATTGAGGTTTCCAGGAGGACTACCAGGGCCGTGTGGGACCCTACTAGTCGGACAGTGGGAGTTGTTGTAGTTGCTGTTCTCTTGTTTTCTTTTGGTATTGTACTTTGAGCTTTCTTGTACTTGTACCTTGTTATAAAATTATTTAAACATGCATGTGGGTTTGGTTTGAGTTTATTTATATACACTTTTTCTTTTTTTCCTTTTTGGTGGTTGACTTGTCCTATTTCCCGATCCTAATAATAAAAAGGGTAATGCCTCCCATATTTGTGAAAACTCATCCCCTTGGTGCTAGTCGCCACCCCGGGGCCTACTGGAGGCGGAACTCGGGGGTCATTATCTCCCTTTCACCATTGCCAGCTCAGGAGGGGCATCTTTGGTGGGAGGGGGTCATGACACCAACTGACTGTGTGGGGTATGATTGTTGTAGATGTCTAATAATTTTTATAACAAGTATGAATGATGTGAAAGGAGTAGTTTTTAAAGAAGAGATGATGAATGTTAACTATAGTATAAAGACTACAGAATTCAATGAAACTGAAAAGAATTCGAAAAAAATGTTCCTACAGTAATTAAATAATTTGAACATGTAGTAACTAATATTCTTTGAATCATATACTTTAATACAATGTCAGTGAAGTTTAATATACCTATTAGATGTTGTTCTGGAATAGTTTTGTTAATGATGTCATCAAAAGTACTGGATTCAAAACAGAAGATTTTTAATTGAGCATCTGTCGGTCGAACAAAGTTTGTTGTTGTGAAGAAAAATCTGCAAGCATGTCTTGCCCCGAAGCAACTTCCTTGATTAGGAGCAATTTGGAAGTTTTGTATAATATAGTAAAGGCCTTCACACTAGAGTGGTTTGTAATTGTTGATTGCATGGAGGTTGTTAACTGTACACTGGATTTTTGTCTCCTGCATCAAATAATAAATTTTCTAACTAAATCTTTAAAAAACAGCTTTCACATTTCAGAGATATGAAAAATTATTCTGCAAAAGAAGTAAAGATTATTATTGTTATGGAAATAGTACATAAATTGTAATTTTTGAACTAGATAAACTCACTTGCGAATCACAGATAATCATATTGATAGTAAAAACACCATAGTTGGTTGAGGATTTTGACCAAAAATTCAATACAAGCACTTCTATTTTCAATGTTTTGTCGGCATCAATAGTAATCTCATTCAGAGGAAAATTTCTGTGTGACATGATTACAGTTCTACATGTTTAAAAATATTTTAAAGAAATGAAATAGTATACAATCATTCTAATGTGATGTACCTATATATAAGAAAATAATAAAAGCATCGAATCATATAAATTTTAAATGAAAATATACCTAACATACACTACTACAAAAACGGGCAAGAAAAGCGCCACCTTTATCAGTGCTAATAAAAAAGCGCTGATAAAGGATACTCTTTATCAACGCTATTTAAAAGCACTGGTAAAGTGCAGATTTATCAGCTCTTTTCTAGCACTGATAAAGGAGTGTTTTTAACAGTGCTAGAAAAGCGCTGATAAATCCACCCTTTATCAGTGCTAAAATTTTAGTGTTGATAAAGGGTGGATTTATCAGCGCTTTTCTAGCACTGTTAAAACCTGTCTTCGATTTTATTAAAAGGAGGCAGATAGTCTCCTCTTTTTTATCGTGCCCTAAGCTCTCGCGGTACTGTACCCTTGTGACTTCTTCCCTCCCCCGATCTTCCCTTTTCCGGACCTCCGCTGTACTCTTTCTCCTTATCCTTGACCCTATTCTACGGATCTTCCTCACTTCTGAACCCTACTCCTCCTCTTCAACAGTTGGAGGCTCCTCCCATGCACCCCCACTCCGGCGGTCGCGTCTTCCAGGCAGCGCAGAGGGCTCCCTCACCTTGAGTTTTCCTTGGACTTCTGATTTCTTCACCCAAGGTCAGTGGATTCCCTAAATATTTTTTTTTGCAATGTAGGTTGATCTTTAGGTTTTTCATGCGGTTGTTATTTATTGGCATTTCTTGTTCACAGTGAGTTGAAAAACCTTCTTTGAGGTTTGGAATTCCTTCATTTATCACTTTTTTGTTTCATGTAGGAGGGGTTTACTCTTGTCTATCATTGGGGATGGTTTTCACTAGCCTAATTAAGATAAATTAATAAGTTAATTTAAATTCACGGGGAAGGGTTAATGATTCTTGTACTTTTACAGCTTTGATATTATTGTGATGTTGTGTTTGTACAGACTGAATGCCCCGCTAAAAATCATGGATATTGGGTGCCCTTTCTTTCACTGTATTTGTTGTCATATGGAATCCTTTTTTCATGTTGTTGTGATATCACCCCAAAATGGAAATTGGATAACCACTTATATTTGGATAATGAAATTCTTTCCCCTGGATTTATGGAATGTGTGATAACACTCTTAAAGTAAAGTGAAATGTGCTAAAATTCCCTTTGTTAAATCTATAAAATGGTCTTTGATGTGTTGTGATGTGTGGTCATGCTAGTGGGGGTCACGATAATTGGTTTTGATGTGGTGTGGGATGATGTATGGTTTGTTTTTCCATGCTCTTGGTTTAGAGAGGTGATGGTTTGTTTTGCCATGCTTTTTGGGTAGTGAGGGGATGATTAATTTGGTTTTTCTTTTTGGGTGGCAAGGTGATGGATTGTTTGGACATGATTTTGGGGTGGTGAGGTAATGATTTGTTTGGTAATTCTTTTGGGGTGGTGATGCGATGATTCGATTGGAATGATGAGCTACGTTTTATGTTTGGTTTCTTTGTGCTAGAATCCTAGGTAGTGAAGTAATAATTATTTAATAATTATAAAAATGGTTGGATTTTGGTTTGGATAATGGGATTGGTTGGAAATTATAAATGTGTCTTGTGGATTTAGCCCCTTTCCAAGATCCACCAAGACTCATCCATAATCAAGAATATGACTTTATATTATAGGGAACATATATCTTAAACATGGATTTGACCCCTTTACAAGATCCACTAAGACTCATCCAAGATTTTTAATGTTTATTATGAATGAGGTGACTAGTAGGAGTGGTTAAAAGGATGTTTAATGTTTTGTTGTAGGGTGGTGGGTGCTAAAACTATTGGTAAGGGGGCTAGAAAGTGTGTTCATTCTGATGGGGGTTTATTCTGGTTCTGTTGATTTACAAATCTTTATTGAAAATGGTTAGGATATATTAGTATCTATTTTTATAAGTAAGTGGTTCTATACTACTTTGTATTTGGAAGTCTTGTTTTTTGTATTTGAATCATAAATAATAATATTTCAGATTCAAATAGGATGGAGATGAATAAATATTGTATGGATGGTAATCGTTTGACAATAGAGTATGAGAACAGAGTGAAAGAGTTCATCAAGTTTGCAAAGTATCATTCAAAGGATTCTTCTCAAATCCTTTGTCTGTGTTTACGTTGTTGTTATTCTAGACTAATTACTCCAGAGGATTTGGAAGAACATTTGATATGTCACGGAATAGATCAGAGTTATAAATGTTGGAATAAACATGGGGAAAAAGCGAATGTAGCTACTGGATGGAATAAAACTGTATTTTATGGATCATCAGATATGATTACAAATATGGATAATGAAGAAGACCGTATAGAGGATGTGATTATAGATGTCAATGATGATGAAGATCGTATTGAGGAAATGACAAGGACAATTGAACATGAACACCGTGATTGCCCAAAATTGTTTGAGAAGATAAAGAGTTGTGCAAAGACACCATTGTATGCTGGTTGCACTAAATATAATTCACTGTCAGCTGTACTGAAGTTGTATAAATTGAAAGCAGGCAACAGATGGAGTGATTTCAGTTTCACAGAACTACTTTCTCTTTTGAATGACATGCTTCCAGAAGATAATGAGCTCCCAAGCTGTAGATATGAAGCTAAACAAATGCTACGCTCGATGGGTATGATTTCTAAAAGAATACGTTCCTGCCCGAAAGACTGTATATTGTTTCGCAAGGAGAAAAAATCATTGACAGATTGCCCAAAGTATGGTGCTTCTTGATACAAGAAAGATGAACGCAGTCCTACGAAAGTTGTATGGTACTTTCCAATCATTCCAAGGTTTAGGCGTCTATATGGAAGTGAAGAAACTGCAAGACAATTGTCGTGGCATGGAGATAAAAGAAATAAAGATGGAAAATTATGTCACCCGTCTGACTCTCCTCAATGGAAGAGAATTGATCATGAGTATCCTGAATTTGGAAATGAGCCGAGAAACCTGTGTCTTGCATTATCTACCGATGGAGTGAATTCTTTTGGTTTTCAAACCAGCACTCACAATACTTGGCCTGTTATGTTGGTAAATTATAACTTGCCACCCTGGTTATGCATGAAACATAAATTCATTATGTTATCTTTGCTTATATCAGGACCAAAACAACTAGGTAACGATATTGATGTATATTTGGCTCCCTTGATCAAGGATTTGAAGTTACTGTGGGATTCAGGTGTTATGTTGTATGATGCTTATGAAAAAGAATACTTCATGTTGAGAGCGATTTTGTATGGGATGATAAATGATTTCCCTGCCTATGGAAATTTTTCAGGCTATAGTATTAAAGGAACTCAAGGGTGTCCTATGTGCGAAGAATATACAGAATAAATTAGGTTGAAACATTCATCGAAATCTATGTTTCTAGGACATCGTATATTTCTACCCCGTCGACATAAGTACCGATCTTGGACGACATCATTCAATAGAAGTTCAGAACAACGCAAAACACCATCTCCACTAACAGGTGATCATATCTTTGAGAAAGTAAAAGACGTGAACACTATTTTTGGTAAACCATTTTTGAAAAACCTTCCGAAAATCAGTTGAAAAAAGAGATCAATTTTTTTGAATTACCATATTGGAAATGTCTGTACATCAGGCATTTTCTGGATGTGATGCATGTGGAAAAAATGTATGTGACAGTGTTATCGGAACGTTGCTAAATGTGCTTGAAAAAACAAAGGATGGAATTAAGTCAAGGTTGGACATGGTTGAAATGGGAATATGAGAAGAGTTGGCTCCCGTGAAGGGTGAAAATCGAACGTTTCTTCCTCTAGCTGCGTACACTCTTTCCAGGGATGAGAGATATCAGTTTTTCAACTTCTTCAATGATGTAAAGGTTCCAGTGGGGTATTCATCAAATATCAAAAACATTGTGTCAATGAATGATTTGAAGTTAAAAGGTTTGAAATCACATGACTGCCATGTTTTGATGCAAGATTTAATTCCTATTGCTTTACATTGCATTTTCCCAAGAATGTTTGTCATACGTTAACCAAACTTTGTTTCTTCTTCAAAGCTATATACATCAATGTTTTAGACCCGGAGAAATTTCCATCTATGGAAATATAAATTTTCATCATATTATGTGAATTAAAAATGTTCTTCCCGCCAACATTCTTTGATATGATGGTTCATATGGTGAGAGAGGTTCGAATTTGTGGTCCTGTGCACTATAGATGGATGTACCCCGTTGAACGGTATATGAATATTTTGAAAGGGTATGTCAAAAATAAAAGTCGGCCAGAGGGTTGTATTGTGGAGAAATATATTGTTGAGGAAGCCATTGAATTTTGTACCGAATACCTATCTGATGTGGAAAGCATTGGTCTGCCAAAATCTCATCACACTGGACGCATTGAGGGTGAGGGAATTTCTGGAAGAGATGTTGTGACAATCAATATTACAGATTGAGAGCAGGCCCACCTTTATTTTTTGCATAACATTTGGGAGGTTGATCCATATATTGAAACCCACAAAGAAATTTTGAGGCAGTTGAATCCATCAAGGGCTGAAAAATGGATGTAAAATACACATAATCACCAGTTTATAGGATGGTTTAGAGACCATATTTTTAAGGAGTTAGATGAAAATTCGAATTCAATTTCAGAATGACTTCAATGGCTAGCTGCCGGACCAAGCGTGTATGTATTATCTTACAATGGTTATGTAATTAATGGTTATACATTCTATACAGATAAACATGATAAAGATAGTACCATGAAAAATAGTGGAGTAACACTTGTGGCTGAAGTGATGCATGTTTCTGGTAGTAAGGATAGAAATCCAATTTATGTGAATTTTTCATACTTTGGCATTATCAAAAGAATATGGGAGTTGGATTATACGACATTGCAATTGCCGATTTTTCAATGAAACTGGGTTGATAACAACAGTGGTGTTAAAATAAGTGAATTGGGATTTGTGAAAGTTGATTTCAGTAAAGAAGGGTACAAAGATGAACAATTTATAATGGCATCACAAGCGGTACAAGTATTTTATGTGCCAGACTCCGCAAACCGAAAGTGGTCAGTTGTTCTGTTATCATCCAAAACTACTGAAGGGTCCAATGAAAATTAAATTGAGGATGATTCTTTTAGTGGGACGTTTCAATCATTTCACAGTGGTCCCAATGAAGACGACGTTTTGTATGTTAGAGGAGACCACAAATAAGGGATTTGGATTATCAATAGAGGTGTCAAATCCCTTCAACCTTTGAAAAAAAAGAGATTCCAATAAACAGGTTATATTTTGTTTGTAATATAGATCTTGTTATCTCATGTTATTATCTTATAATTATTTCATTTATATAATCCAACTTAAGTGTTAAACCTTTTTTGCAGATAATGACTTCTACACGTTCTGGTGCTCCTAACCTCGAGGCTGAACAAGCCTCTCAAGCTGCTGTTGCTGCTTCTATTGCTGCTGCTTCTGCTATTGCTGCTTCTGAACAAGCCTCTCAAGCCCCTCAAGCCTCTCAACCTCAACCTATTGTTGTTGGTGTTGCTGCTGCTAGTGGTGCTCCTCTTGTTGAGTTCCAACAACCATCTGAACATGCTGATGCTAGAATTTTAGATGAAAACATTGATGATGCTGATATAGATGAAATGGTTGGGGATAAAGGAGCAGCATCACAGAAAAAATAGGTGCATCATAGTTTAACAGGGTTGGCTAACATTCTGAAGGCAAAGAGAAAAGGAATCAAATTTGATGTTGGGTGGAATGCATGGGGCCAACACGTTAACCCCAACAAGGAAATGTTTAGCAGTTACATTGGAATTGTCACTCGGAAACGCGTGCCGATTGACATAGCTTCATGGCACCATGTTGCATATGGACTAAAGGCTGTGATGTGGGAAGAAATTAGGGTAACATTTTGATTTCATTTCTTTAATTTACTAGCAAAAAAAACAATGAAACGGTGTCTAACTTTTCACAATCCATTGTAGAGTGCATTTATAGTAGATGATTCACACAAGCCTTATGTACTAAGGGTTGCGGGAAGGTGTCATCGAGGTTTTCACACTCTTCTTACAAAATATCATCTGAAAGATTTCAAGGGTAAAATAAACCCGCACCCACCCATTGTCTACACTCAATTGATATCCCAAGAATCATGAGATTCATTTGTTGGTCATCATGGGGATCAAAAGTTTCAGGTACATTGTGACTGATAATATGTTGTTTGAGGATATACATGTATTCATCACTTTGATTGTCAATATTTCATTTATGAAACAACAACTCAGTACTGAAAACAAGGAACGCGCATCAAAACCGACGTACCCCTATCGTAAAGCAAGGATGGGGTACACCTCACTAGAAAAGAAAATGGTGCGTATTTTAAATTTACAGTGATATTGTTATGTGTCAAGAAACAACTTTATAAAAATCATTCTCTATTTATATGTAGATTGATGCCTCTAAAACCAAACACACAACCATCCCTTGTCATGTGCTATAGAAGGAGGCATGTGTGGATAAGGAAGGGAATCTAGTTGATGAAAACACACAAAAAGTGTGGGAAATATGTGTAAGTATGACACGATAAAATGTTTTTGTTTTAAATTGCTATTACATAATAATAATTACTTATTTTCTTATATCCGACAGTCACAGGAGTCAGGTACTCCTACAGCTGGTGCAGACATATTAGTGACAGCTTTGAAGCGACCAGAACAATATGGTTGCGTTAGAGCTGGGGAGTTTGGGGTGACACCCTGAGTATATTATGAGAAAAAAACAAGAGGATGAAAAAAATGAAGAAATGACAGCAATGAAAAATAGACTAGCAACTCTTGAAGAACTGTTTCAATGGCAGAGAGAGTTTCTAGTAACTTTAATGGATGAGAAGCCAAGATAAGAGACAACTCAGGAACAACCAGCACATTAAGATCCTTCCCCACACCCCACCAGCTTTGAGGTGAGCCATTCCCCTCAAAGAGATGTCTTAGCCATGGTAATCAATATTTTATTAATTGTTCTGATGAAATGTGAATCAGGTAAAAACTGATTTCTTCCTATACTGATCTTCTTTAGGGTGATAATGATTTTGATTTATATCTTTCAACACCCACCTATCGCCTTGTAGTGAGGGCTACAGTATTCAACATCTCAGAAGACACGCTGCACAATATACCACTTCCAAAAGATCATCTGAAAGTGACGATTACGGTAGCTCATGAGCCAACAACACAACTACCTGTTCCACTTGATGATGATGATATTTTTATAGTCGAACAGGCTATTGGTACATTCATTGCATGGCCATCACAACTTGTGAGACTACATTCCAAAAAAGAGGTATTTATTTACAGTTTTTTAAGCCAAACCTTTAACAAAAAAAAGGTTAGAACCAATGAATTTTATTGTAGACAAAGAAAGGGGATGAGGTGAAAGGAAACTTGGGGGCATCAAAAGGATCGACCAACCGATCCAAAAGATCTACTGAAAGCGGAATTACACCGCCTATTATCTATCCACATTTAATTGCATTGAAGACACATGTGGATACGAAGTTGAGAAATGGTAGTAGCTATATATTTGTTTTTGAAGAGAATATGTATGGAGAGGAAATACAAGATTTTGTTGCTGCTGAGTATGTAAATGAGATCCTTGAGTATGGGTGGCTCGGCGTCACAAGTGTAATTGTTTATATGAGGTATGTTTTCAACCCCATCACTTTTCCAAAAGCTGATATATTATGATAATTATGATTAAATACATTTTATATTATTGACAGACGTATATATGAAAAACAGTTGAAGGGTTTTCCTCATGAGCCAAAATTCGGACTCGTCAGTCCTCATATCACATCAACACAAGAAAAAAAATTATTAGAATAAAAAATTAAGGAAATAGCGACTGCTTTGCTGAAAGAATTTGACAGTAAGATAACAGATGACAGACTCTTCCTCATACCAACCATGCAGGGGTAAAACTCTACGATTAAAGCATATCAATTATATTTTCATTTCTTTCATTACTTATTCCTTTTTGTGTATTTAGGAAACATTGGATGCTAATTACGGTGAATTTGGATACTCCCAAGATTTATTTTATAGATTCAAAGCATGGATATCCAACAAACCGACCGCATGTGGTGCAGTTTGTCAATCTGTAAGACACTACATCCTACGTTTTAGGTCTAAACATCAAGTTATATAATATATATTATCTTTTACTGAGGTTTCTGTTATGATAGGGCGGTGTACCAATATCTTATAAATCATGGTATGAGGATTGGGGCTAAGCATAAGGAGCCGATCAAGTACTACTTCTGGACAAATATCAGGGTATATATAATAAAATTACACTATCGAAACATATATCAAAAAAAGTTACTTACTTGCCTCATGATCAATGTTTCTGAAGTGTACAAAACAAACAAACGACAAATATTGGGGTTATTATGTTTGTAGATTCATGAGAGAGATCGTTGTCAATGGACAAACTAGCATCCCTAAAGATGTATTTTTGAAAACAAGTACTATTTAATTTAAATTATTTATTAATTCTTTATTTATATATTTTTTAGTACTATTATGAATGACAAAAAGCGTCATATTCACAAGATGATGTAGATATGTTCAGAAACGAGTGGGCCGCATACCTGATGCAAGATTGTCCAGAAATAGCACGAAGATCTGACTTTTATTGCAAGAGTTGCAGACGAGTATAATTGGTGGAAATTTTTGAGAGGGGTTCATGGGGATAAAAAGATGAAACATTCTTGTATGTAAATTTTTGTAGAAAATTTTTAATTATTATTAAATAAAACATTATTTCTCTAATGGGTCATTTTTCCATTTTAACAGATGAAATGCACCAGCAACATGCAAGAATGATGAACCATGTATTTTTGGCCTTTGGACAAAAACCAGTAAAATCTCCAAAATACCTTCATATCATGCATGAACCAGTAAAATCTCCAATAATTAGTTACATGTATGTGGAAACTTCCATGATAGATTGGAAGTTCACCAATCCATTTGATGAACAAGATGGGATGTTAAATCTGGCATTTAGAACATCCAATGCAGGAAATTGTTCCAATGATTTGGCAATTGATGCTATATTTAAAGATATTTCCTCTGTTTCATCAAGCGAGTGAAAATTCTCTTGGCGAACTGGAATGGAAACTCACTCTTGTGATTTTGCATCTCTACTTGTCTCTTCATGTGTGCAGCTATTGCCATTCCAGTTCGCCAAGAGAATTTTCAAGGAAAAACATAATACTGTCATGGTTTGGGCTTCAGATCATTCTCGAAGGTGGGTAGTGAATTTCTATATGTATCATGAGCGTTCTAATGCATATCTTGGTTTTTCTTAAGTTTCAACAGAATCCGAATGTTTTTGGTCAGTTTTCCGTATGTCAGTTGTTGATTTCACTTAAAATTAAGTCCATTTTTAACAAAACAAGGACACTGTGAGTGGTGTCGGCCACACTAGGCCTCGGATTGATGCGGGGTTGACTCGTACATGTCACTCATGAGTCATGGATCGTTTTTCAAAAGTATCAACACAATCAGAAGCCATTAGATTGGTTTGGCGTATGTACGTAAAATATTGTCCATTTTAAACAAAATACATACACTTGGAGTGATATCGGTAACACTGCGCCTCAGATTGATGTGGGGTTGACTCGTACACGTCACATATGACCCATGGATCGTTTTCCTAAAGTGTCAACACAATCTGAAGGTGTTTGGTCGGTTTCCCGTATATCAGTAGTTGATTTCACTTAAAAATAAGCCCATTTTAAAGAAAATACATATACTTGGAGTGATAACGGTCACACCGCGCCTCATATTGAGGCGGGGTTGACTCGTACACATCACATTTGACCCATGGATCGTTGTCCTTAAGTTTCAATAGAATCCAAATGCGTTTGGTCAGTTTTTCGTATGTCAGTTGTTGATTCCACTTAAAATTAAGTGCATATTTAACAAAACAGTGACACTGTGAGTGGTGTTGTCCACACCGGGCCTTAGATTGATGCGGGTTTGACTCAGACACATCATACATGAGTCATGGATCGTTGTGCAAAAGTATCAACACAATCAGAAGCCATTATATCAGTTTGGCATATGTACGTAAAATATTGTCCATTTTAAATAAAATACATACACATGGAGTGATACCGGTCACACTGTGCCTCTGATTGAGGTGGGGTTGACTCGTACACATCACATATGACCCATGAATAGTTGTCCTAAAGTGTCAACACAATCTGAAGGTGTTTTGTCGGTTTCCCGTATGTCAGTTGTTGATTTCTCACTTAAAAATAAGTCCATTTTGAACAAAACAGAGGCACTTAGAGTGGTGTCAGCCACACCAGGCCTCAGATTGAGGCGGGGTTGACTCGTACACGTCAAATTTGAAGGTGAGTATGCATACACGATAGTTGACCTTCTTAGAGAAGAGTTTCTAGAAGAGTATAAGAGACATGAAGCAATGAAGATCATTAGAGTGTTGGAGCAAATGTGGTTGCTACAAACAATGTGGCAATCGGCTTGTACAAGGCGGCCTAAGTTACAACTTGCAGGTATTGTACTTTATTTTTTCTGGAGGGTTTTAGTTTAAATGAATTTTGGAATGATCATTGATAGCCATTGTCTTTTAGGTTTTTTTGACAGCTGAGGGGAAAGGGTGGGGTCTGCAGACATTGGAGGATATGTCGAAGGGTGATTTTGTGTGTGAATATGTTGGAGAAATGTTAACTCACGCAGTTCTGAAAAGAGTCACTATTTAAAAGAAATTCACAAGTTTAGATACATCTCAACATGGTCAGTTTAAAGACATTTTGAGGGACACTACTAAAGACATGCTCAAATATGAACGCATCCCCCACTTTTAGATCGTTGTCTACTACAATGATCTTCCAACCAAGATATGCATTAGAACACTCATGATAAATAGAGCAATTCACTACCCACCTTCAAGAATGATATGAAGCCCAAACCATGACAACATTATGTTTTTCCTTGAAAATTCTTTTGGCGAACTGGAATGGCAATAGCTCCACACATAAAGAGACAAGTAGAGACGCAAAATCACAAGAGTGAGTTTCCATTCCAGTTTGCCAAGAGAATTTTCAAGGAAAAACATAATGCTGTCATGGTTTGGGCTGCAGATCATTCTCGAAGGTGGGAAGTGAATTACTCTATGTATCATGAGCGTTCTAATTCATATCTTGGTTGGAAGATCATTATAGTAGACAACGATCTAAAAGTGGAGGATGTGTGCATATTTGAGCATGTCTTTAGTAGTGTCCCTCAAAATGTATTTAAACTGACTATCTTGAGATGTATCTAAACTTGTGACTTTCTTTTAAATAGTGACTCTTTTTAGAACTGCGTGAGTTAACATTTCTCTTACATATTCACACACAAAATCACCCTTCGACATATCCTCCAATGTCTGCAGACCCCACCCTTTCCCCTCGGCTGTCAAAAAAACCTAAAAGACAATGGCTAGCAATGATCATTCCAAAATGCATTTAAACTGAAACCCTCCAGAAAAAAATAAAGTACAATACCTGCAAGTTGTAACTTAGGCCGCCTTGCACAAGCCAATTGCCACATTGTTTGTAGCAACCACATTTGCTTCAACACTCTAATGATCTTCATTGCTTCATGTCTCTTATACTCATCCAGAAAATCTTCTCTAAGAAGGTAAATTATCATGTATGCATACTCACCTTCAAATGTGACGTGTACGAGTCAACCCCGCCTCAATCTGAGGCCTGGTGTCGCTGACACCACTCCAAGTGCCTCTATTTTGTTCAAAATGGACTTATTTTTATGTGAGAAATCAACAACTGACATACAGGAAACTGACCAAACACCTTCAGATTGTGTTGACACTTTAGGACAACGATTCATGGGTAATATGTGACGTGTACGAGTCAATACCGCATCAATCCAAGGCGCAGTGTGACCAGTATCACTCCAAGTGTATGTATTTTGTTTAAAATGGAAAATATTTTACGTACATACGCCAAACTGATCGAACGGATTCTCATTGTGTTGATACTTTTACATAACGATCCATGACTCATGTGTGACGTGTATGAGTCAACCCCACATCAATCCGAGGCCCGGTGTGGCTGACACCACTCACAGTGTCCCTGTTTTGTTAAAAATGGACTTAATTTTAAGTGAAATCAACAACTGACATACGGAAAACTGACCAAACACATTTGGATTCTGTTGAAACTTAAGGAAAATGATCCATGGGTCAAATGTGAAGTGTATGAGTCAACCCTACCTCAATCCGAGGTGCGGTATGACCGGTATCACTCCAAGTGTATGTATTTTGTTCAAAATGGTCAATATTTTATGTACATACGCCAAACCAATTTAACAGCTTCTGATTGTGTTGATACTTTTTCACAACGATCCATGACTCATGTGTGACATGTACGAGTCAACCCCGCATCAATCCGAGGCTCGGTGTGGCTGACGCCACTCACAGTGTCTCTGTTTTGTTAAAAATGGACTTAATTTTAAGTGTAATCAACAACTGACATACGGAAAACCGACCAAACGCATTCGGATTCTATTGAAACTTAAGGAAAACGATCCATGGGTCAAATTTGATGTGTAAGAGTCAACCCCGACTCAATATGAGGCCCGGTGTGGCCAACACCACTCAAAGTGCCTCTATTTTGTTCAAAATGGATTTATTTTTAAGTGAAATCAACAACTGACATACGGGAAACCCACCAGACGCCTTTGGATTGTGTTTAAACTTTAGGAAAACAATTCATGGGTCATATGTGACATGTATGAGTCAACCCTGCCTCAATCCGAGGCGCGGTGTGGCCGGTATCACTCCAAGTGTATGTATTTTTTTTAAAATGGACAATATTTTACATACATACGCCAAACCGACCAAACACATTCGGTTTCTGTTGAAACTTAAGGAAAATGATCCATGAGTCAAATGTGATATGTACGAGTCAACCCCGCCTCAATCCGAGGACCGGTGTGGCCGACACCACTTAAAGTGCCACTATTTTTGTTTAAAATGGACTTAATTTTAAGTGAAATCAACAACTGACATACGACAAACCGACCAAATGCATTCAGATTCTATTGAAACATTAGAAAAAAGATTCATGGGTCAAATGTGATGTGTAGAAGTCAACCCCGACTCAATCCATGGCCCGGTGTGGCTGACACCACTCAAAGTGCCTCTATTTTGTTCAAAATGGACTTATTTTTAAGTGAAATCAACAATTGACATACCGGAAACCGACCAAACGCATTTGGATTCTGTTGAAACATAAGGACAACGATCCATTAGTAAAATGTGTCCTGTATGAGTCAACCCCGCCTCAATATGAGGCCTGGTGTGGCTGACACCACTCGAAGTTCCTCTCTTTTGTTCAAAATAGATTTATTTTTAAGTGAGAAATCAACAACTGACATACAGGAAACCGACCAAACGCCATCGGATTGTGTTGAAACTTTAGGAAAATGATCCATGGGTCATATGTGACGTGTAAAAGTCAAACTTGCTTCAATCCAAGGAACGGTGTGGCCGATATCACTCCAAGTGTATGTATTTTGTTTAAAATGGACAATATTTTACATACATACGCCAAACTGACCAAACACATTCGTTTTCTGTTGAAACTTAAGGAAAACGATCCATGAGTCAAATGTGACATGTACGAGTCAACCCTGCCTCAATCTGAGGCCCAGTGAGGCTGACACCACTCAAAGTACCTCTATTTTGTTCAAAATGGACTTATTTTTAAGTGAGAAATCAACAACTGACATACGGGAAACTGAACAAACGCATTCGGATTCTATTTAAACTTAAGGAAAATGATCCATGGGTCAAATTTGATGTGTACGAGTCAACATCGACTCAATATAAAGCCCGGTGTGGCCGACACCACTCAAAGTGCATCTGTTTTGTTCAAAATGGACTTATTTTTAAGTGAAATCAACAACTGACATACGGGAAACCGACCAAACGCCTTCCGATTGTGTTGAAACTTTAGGAAAACGATTCATGGGTCATATGTGACGTGTACAAGTAAACACCACCTCAACTATCATGTATGCATACTCAGCTTCAAATTCATTGGTGCAAGTACAAGGCACAGATGAAGATAAACAATTTCCAAAACAAGTTGACCAACATGCATCATCCTTGATGGAAGTAAGATAGAAATTCACATGGATGTTCTTAAAGATATGATTTTTATGTATATAGTGAAAGGGCGGTGGATGTTCATTGTTGATGTTGTTCGTCTACAGGACTTTCACCTTCTCTTCTCCTCTCGCAATGTTTGAACATCATGCAATAGCCTTATATCATGTGGGGTTCTAGTGGTTCTTTCCCGATGATGGAGGTGTTAAACATCAGATGGTGGTGTTTGTGAGCTAAAGAGTATAGTGGGGAGCACCATAGAAATTAAGTGTTCGATTGATGGCATGATCAGTGTTTTGAATTAGATAGTCTTGGGTAAAATCCATCTTAAGTGTTTAGATCGGTTGAGTACATTGAGATGAAGGTTGTGGTTGTGGTTGGGTTATGTTATGGGTGTTTGGGAAAATGTAAGAGTTTAATGGTTGGGTTGTGATCAGTTGATGAAATTTTTTGGTTGATATACTGGTTTTTCTGCAGTTCTGTTCGGCTGGCTGTACTAATGCAGATTTTTTATTTGCAGCAGGCAGGGATTTAACAGTGCTAAAAAAGCGCTGTTAAAGGAGACCTTTAACAGCGCTTTTTTAGCGCTGTTAAAGCTGACATTTAACAGCTCTTTTTAGAACTGTTAAAGGTTACAATTAACAATGATTTTTAGCGCTGTTAAAGGCCCCCCCTTTATCAGCGCTGAGCTTTAAAATGCTTTTCTAGCGCTGTTAAAGCCCGATTTTAGCATTGATATTGCCCATTTTTGTAGTAGTGATAGGTTATCAAAAATTTCTCTGTAGACAACGTTTTTTGTACAATTAGAGGTAGGTTTTTCTGTATCATCAACTACAATTTTTAAACCACCTGGTGACATCACTCTAGATACGGCCACATAAAGTAGTCCATGATAGAACACAATCTTACTAAGATATAAACATACAGAAGATATAGATTGTCCTTGACTTTTATTAATAGTCATTGCATAAGAAACAATCAAAGTATATTGTCTTCTTTGTAATTTGAAAGGCCATATTATGTCATTGTGTGTCATATTTATTCTTGGGATGAATGCAATATATCCAGAATGACAACCAGTTAACATTTTTGCTCCAATGACATTATTACCCAACTGTGTAACAATCAGATGAGTATCATTGCCTAGCCCCACTGATTGGTCAATATTTCTAAGCAACATAATGGGTACTCTAATTTTCAAAGTAATTTTATGTGCAAAAAGCCCAGAGATAGTGATACTATTTAAAACATCAGTTGTATATATGTTATCTGGCTGATCTGTATCAAAAATGGCATTGCAAAAAGAATCATAGCTGAAATAATCTTTTCCTTCAGAAGTAGTAAGAGTTAACATGTAGTCATTGACTTCCTGAACAATGTCACGGATTGGTGCTAATATAGAGTGACCTTTCAAATACGATATATCTGCAAAGTTTTCAATGAAATCAGGGTAAGAAAATTCAATAGATTCTATCATAGAGGATTTATTTGTTGCAAAAAGATAGGTGGATGGTATTTCAATGAACGCATCCCCATAACTAAGCTCTCCAATGCGACCCTCACCAATGTAAAAAATCCACTTTTCAAAATCATGAACTTTGTTTAGACCATCAACAATATCTGATGATTTAAACCTCATGTTCTAAGTCAATGTTAAATCCCAAAAGTGCTGTCATAGATATGATGATCTTATACTTTCAAAGACAATGTCATTCTTGTTTCTGCTAGGGATCACCGGTAGTATTTGTATGAAATCTTCACCCAGGACCACTATTAGACCACAAAAAGTTAAATTAGAAGAGTTGGTATTATTAAATGACATAATATCTCTTAATGTACAATCAAGAGCTTTAAAATAGTGTTTATGAAGCCTTGGAGCCTCATCCTAGATAATCAATTTGGTTTCCTATAGTAGTTGTGCAACATCACTCCCCTGTTGAATGTTACAGACCGACTGGTCATTTATAGAAATTGGAATTTGAAATTTTGAATGAGCTATCCTCCCAACAGGTAAGAGTAATGATGATATTCCACTGGAATCAACTGCTAGAACAATTTTACCTTCAGACCTTAGTAGACAGTTAAAACTATCCAGATGAAAGTCTTACCCGTACCTCCAAATCCATGCAATAAAAAGAATCCACCCTCAGGAGAAGATAACACACATATAATTTTTTGGATTATATGTTTCTGTTCATCAGTAAGTTTATTGTGTAATGATGTGTACTCAAGTTGAAGTTTTTCCCAATCGTAATTAAGCTATTGCGCAATCAATTGATTTGGTTGAGGAGATATTGAATAATTTGGAACGGGCATCGGAGGATAACACTGCAGTGATTTTCCATTGATGCGAAGAATGTTGTCTATTTCAGCCAAAGAAAACATTTGTTTGTGATGATCGGTCAGTGTCAAGTCTAAAAGATAGTGTAATAATATTAGAAATAAATATAATATTTGAAATATATAGTAGTATAGAAAGTAAAATTTTTGTACCTTGTAATTGAAGTCGCTATTGTAGGGCATATAAAATTTCATTAGTTATAATATTCCAGGTTTCAAACCAGACAATGTCAGGTCAAGAAGTGGAATTTGAGAATAAAATTTCGGTGAATAGTCTTCACAAATAATATCCCATTCCCCAAGAAGATACATCTTATGGTGCTTGTATGAATTAGTTGTCTTCAGATAGAAGTCCCATGACTGAACAGGTTTCTCTGAATGTAAGATGAGTAATGTTGTTCACTGTTCTGATATATTCACATGAAGTTGCTCCTCTGACCTTTTTAATATAATACACAAGTAATTTAGTTATCTAGAAGAGGGTTCCACATAGTATAGTCTGCCAATAATAAAACTCTATTTGCACGGGTACCATTTCTTTTCAAAATAGTGGTAGAAAAATCATGTTGGAAATTCTAATTATGTAATATTTCTGCCCTCTGGAAATATCATATTTGCATTAAACCTTGATGTGATCATGGTATCAGAAATGTTGCACTTATTCAAGATGTCTTCAATTATATCACAGTCTGCATATGTGACATTGTTTTCTCTTGGAAAATGAAACTATATTATATCAACTGGAGGATATCTATAGTGGATATCATATGAGAAAATTCTATAAGAATCTTCACAAGGTGAGATGTACAGGCAGTCATAATACATTTTAATCTCGTCGACACCATTTTCGTGAAGATCTTTATTGCCATTGTCAAAGGGTGATGCGGTAACATTATTGGGCCCCTTGATAATATATTTAAAAAGGTATTTGATAGAGGATGACTAATTGAAAACTTCGATATTGAGATGAGTTATATATTTTAATAGCAAATTTTTATTGTATGGGACAACAAACTGATTATCCAATGGTAAACCATTTTTGAGAACAGTACAACCTGTATTTCTTCTCTGATATACGACATAACCATCATCATCTGTTGCTGTTTGGGGAAATTTTTTTTGGATAATACATTGAGAATTTTCCACTCCTCATACAAGGATAGTTATGGTTGGCATCACCACAAGGTCCATGGATCATAAAATTTCCGACCGCTGTATATTGTTTATAGAAGGAACCTTTGTTTGGAATTTCTACAGAAACAATTCTGTTAATGTCTGATGGAGTGACCACATTACTTTATCGACTAATAAATAATAGAATGTGCACATGTGGTAGTCCAATTTTCTAAAACTCCACTGTATGAACAACTAAGATGGAAATTGAACTGAAGAAGAAGAAAATGTCAAAAGCATGTTAAGAATTCTGGTTGAAGCAGTTATTAAAAAACACGAATAACTTAGCGATGTAGTTACATACCTCTTAGAGAATTTCCAAAGAAGGAGCCTTCTCGTAAATCTTTCATGAGTTGTTGGACCTTTATATTAAAAATTCATGATAGTTTTTTAGGACAGTCTGATGGGCGCATGTTGTTTACTTCAACATATCAAGAAACTTCAGGCCACATTGGATTGCATGTAAATGTTAAAAAAAGATCGGGATACCCTGTCCAATTATAGATTGACATTAGATCTTGGTAATTCTTAATCACATATTTTGGGCCACCTATAAATGTCAAAGGTAAAATGATATGCTTCCCACATAAGGAACCATCCTGATAACATCTAAGGAAATAATCTTATAGCCCATTGTATATTTCTGCCCTTAAGATATTTTGGTTTTAGCGAATAAAAGATAATCCTTGAGACTCAACCATTGTGTATTCATCTACAATAAACTATTTACAAAGCCTCCAAGAAAAAAGAAGGCTGGAAAAATCATTGTAATGAGATTGAAGGTGAAAGGAGAAATATTCTCACATTGTA
Source organism: Viscum album (assembly GCA_963277665.1). NCBI lineage: Eukaryota > Viridiplantae > Streptophyta > Magnoliopsida > Santalales > Viscaceae > Viscum > Viscum album. Next base: position 4,980 of record CAUJRU010003365.1, on the reverse strand, counting down.
ACATTCCTGACTTTTGCATTGTCATTAAACAGTGTAGCGTGATGGGATATTTTTTCAACATATCCATCCTCTCCAACCATGAAAACCAATGGATATTGAAGAGGAAGGTATAGTGGGTGAAGCTAATCAATGCGTTGGAAGCCACCATATTTTCTTTGAATGATGATATCTCTCTCATGATTTAGATCTTCGATGTCGTCGACAATGAGCATTATAATCTCTGAAGTAGTTGGTAAGTTTTATGTTTGTGAATCCCTTCCTCGTCTTCTAATAAGTCACAGCATTAAATTTGTAATGCCCTATGTCTCAATAACATCCCTTTCTATTCTGAATTGATGTGATAAAGTGTTATTTTCATGAAGCATATTCTGTAGCTTTTGAACAATAGTAACATCAATAATAGAGTCTTTTTTTTCTATCATCAAAACTGCATAAGAATGTATGTAGAAGTAGTGAGAATGGAAAGAGACAATATTTATGTATTACCACCTACTGCATTACATACCCGATTGCCCGTACTCTATTCTGAGCTTCATTTGTAGTTTCGTATACATAGAGTTGAGAAAACATGGGTGGTTTTCCATTAGAAGGACATAAATTACAACTGCGATGGTAGTTTTGTCCATTTAATCTAAAAATATTTGGAGACCCACCACAGTTCACAGATTGTATACTTTTCCTCCCAATTATGTGAATGAAAACATAGAGTTGTAAATGTGCATGTGATCTTGGAATTATTTAGAATTTGGACAGGTTTTACTGAATAGAAAAGTTCTAAGGTATTCAGGACATGCAGGCAAAGGCTGTAAAGCAATTTTTTCCATTGAGAAACATATTGAGTAATGGGGGACATGAGTCTGAATATTTTTTTTATTCCTCTATTCATACCAGAAGGTAGAACCACAATGCTCGCATATGTTATAGGGTCTTCGCAGCCAAAATATTCTGAAGAGAAAAGGATTGGAATAGATTCTATGAAATCATAAATATAGGGTGTGTTTAACTTTATATTACACAAAAGAACTGTGTAGTAATAAATGTATTTAGTAAATGGAAATAACCTGTTTGTTCAGCAGTTTGAAGTTGAGGTGACATATCTGCAGCATTAATCCTCAAGTTATTTGTTGTTGATGAATATTTAGTAATAGAATAAAGAGAGTTAAAAAGTGTAATGTTCATAATAGAATGTCCAAGTTAACATACCTCTGAAGTTGAATGTAGGATATATCTCAGAGGTCGTTGAAGGAGTGGTATCCCTGTATGTACATCTCATTGAAAGTTGTTCATTAGTTGTTTCTATGGAACGAGCATGGTTGGTAATATATCCTTTGGAAAACACAATAGGTGAAGATTTTAGACGATATTAAAAAGTTTTTATATATAAAGGGATTTATACATAATAAATGTGAGATGATAGTTGGAATGTGAAACATACATGTGGATGAAAAAAGTATGCAGTTTCTAGTTGTAGTATAATTAGTACTGTTGGATAAAGTACTAGTATTTGTAAGATTCAATATTTTACTACATAGAAGACTTCACGTAGTGGATTTTTCGGTGCTTACTGTGATAAGGATGCATCAGTTGACTCCATAATAGTACAATCATTTGAATCTGTACCTTGTAAGAGTGATATTAGGACAGTAAGTTGTGAAATTGTAATGTATAATATTCATAATAAATGTAACAGAAGTTTAAATGCGAAAATGTTTACAGAAATAAATCCCATGTCGTCTCATGGTGTTTGGTCATTTTGTTTTGTTCTTTGATCCACCGTATATCGTTGATAGCTCTGAATACTCTTGAGGGAATGTGGAACAGGGATATGCACAATTTTAGGAATATATGGTTAGTAGTTTTTCAGGTAGTAATCAAAATAATTAAATGGGAAACATTAAATAGAACTAACTATTGATGGATATAGATTATAATGGAATGTGGTTATGTAATCCAATGTTAGTAGCTGGTGTGACCAGTTCTAGTGTAAAAAAATTTCCTAAAGGCAATATTAACGTAAAACTTCCATTACTATTATAATATATATTTTTCAGACAACAATATACTATTTTAAGGAGTTTGAATATAATGTTTGGCAATATTGATCACATTAGAAAAAGTAATGGGTAAAGAAGACATACCCCTTCATGTTTTTGTCCTCCCTGATGTCGTGACAGGTTCAAGTACAATAATGTTTTCAGTGAACATTATACCTATGGATTTGGTAATATAGTAATCATGTAAGCTTATGATTCTTAAATAATGAAACTGTTTTAGGAGTGGAAAATATTTAGAAGACAACATGATTGACATTGTTGTCGTAGTAATCTTCTTTGAAGTCGTGCATCTCTATATCTTGATGGGGAGAGCATATTTGAATGGTGTATCTATTTATTTGATTGTTAAGAAACTTTACAGAACCGTATAACCATGCTATACGGTGTTGTGATCAAATTATAGATAAGGTATAATATAATGAAAAATAATTCATGGAATGTACATTTACTGTGGGCTAGGGTTGTATGACCTATTTTTACAAGTTATAGTTATAAAATTTGAGCAATATAATGTAAAAAATGATTATAACGATTCATCGAAGAAACACAACCGATCAGATATAACATGTGTAGTTGGTGGGTGTACTTTGATAATAGCTTAGACAATGTAAATGATGTGGTCAAGTAATACTTAGATTGTGCCTGTACAGTCAGTGCTATGGATGGTTGTACAGTTATAGTCACATTTTGTTATCATAAGACAGTAGTTTTCATCTAAAAAAATACTCTATCTACTGGAATAGGATAAAGTACTTTGAATATTTAGTAAACTTATGTAAACCTTCAAATGATATACTGAAGAAACATAAAACCATGCTATGACGTGTGGTGATCTAATTATAGTTAAGGTATAATATAAACACAAATAATTCTTTGAATGATAATAGTTAGTGGTAGGGTTTTATAACTGAAAGGTACCAGTTATAGATATATAATGTGAGGAAGATAATGTAAACCATTATAGTAACGATTCATCAAAGAAAAATGGGTGATAATAATTAACATATCTACTTAGTTGTTGTACTGTGTGAATAGCATAGATCATTTAAATGCTACATTCAAGTAATACTGAGATTATTCTTGTAGTAAGTGATATGGTTGGCTGTACAATTTCAGTCACATACTATGAATATAAGACCATATATGCCATTTGAAAAATAAGACTTCTAGTACTGAAATATGATTAAGTACTATGATAGTTTAGTAAACATATGTAAACCTTCAAACAATATATTGTAGTATCGAATGGATAGATATCCTAATGGACTTAGATAACATACCTTGTGGAAGGTACTGTAGCTGTTGAACCAAGGATAGCCTAATTAAATTTTCCATTCATATTAGTATAGATTCCAATGGATAATGAAAGATAAAGGAGTAGAGTAATTTGTCGGGCTTACCATTACTTTTTTTCGGTGAATGAATTTCAACTGGTCAATGGATGAATGTGCACATATCATTAATGCACTGACATCCTCATTTGCATACAAATAAATTTAATGTCTAATTTGTAGTGATGCGAAGGAAAGTAAAAATGTAAAGTACAATAAATAAATAATTACACAGAATTTGTAATAGTCATTAAAGTAGAGAAAATAAAAAGAAGTAAGTACTAAATCAAGAATTATGTCTTTCCATAATATATATAATTTAAAACGAAGTTTCAGGATCCTACCAAATCACGAGTAGCGATCAGGCCTAAATATTAGAACCTAGTTATATGTTGATTCCTAAAAGAAAATAGGGCTTCATAAATGAAGAATATTTCACAAAGGATAGGAAAGAGTAATTGACGAATGTTGCGAAAAAATAGGGTTTCAAAAATCAATAAAGCTGTAGGAGAAATAAAATGTTCCCTTTTGTATACTGAAATCCCATTATTGAAACATGGCTACAGAAATGAACCAATGTTTCCTATTCACCTGAATTAACAAAAACATTGGAGATTTAATGAAATGTGATGATAAAATAATTGAATATAGTAATCATTTTATTGGAAAAAAGTGATGGAAGTGAAAAAATAATGATCATACAAGTACAAATCAAATAGACCCATGGGCCACCATGTTTGGAGAAAAATTTAAATAGATATATAGAGCATAATTTTTGTGTTAAAATGTATAGTATTACTGCTTCACTGAATAGTGTTTAACTCCAATTAAATCAAAGAGGTCAGTAGGATTAATACATCAACGACATTACAAAAACATACCTGATATTGAGGTTTCAATGTTTACTGTCTGAATTAGGTGTATTACATAGAGGAAACGAAGCAGTGCGAGGACGAAAAATTGATCAGTAGTGGAGATGGGTATACAAAAATAAACATGAAACCCTAGTAAATTGATGGGGTAACTAACACTGAAATACAGAATATGTCTACGCAGCAGAGTATGAAAGGAATAATTTAGATGTGCTCTAAAAACCAAAAAATTTACATAGGTTTATACCTGCGATTATTCATAGTATACTGTTTGTCATGGTTACCGAAGGGGGAGAAGAGGACCTAGATGTGGAAGAGCCATAGGAGGATTAGCTGGTTGTGGAAATTTTATAGGCATTGGAGATATGGAAAGAGGATCAGTAGCCCGATAAACCGAAGTCAAATTTACAACTTGAGAGGATAGTCGAGATCTGGAGGAGATGATGACTGCCGGTGACAATTTTTAGGAAGAGTCGGTGATGAGGAGGATTGGATTCGAAGGGAGACAGTAAAGTTAAAACCCTAGACACCGAGGAGAGGATACGCAGGTGGGTAGGGGGTAGAGGCTCTTGGATTTTGGAGGAAGATTTGAGGGAAGTAAACTGTAGGGGAGACATGGATTCCTCATGTTTTGACACGTAGGCTGAAAAAATATCACTTTATAACATATATAGATTTTAGTTGTAAACCATATGTTATAAAACCATTATGAGATCTTGTTCG
>CAUJRU010003364.1:0-50780 GCA_963277665.1 Viscum album | reverse complement strand
AGAAAAATACCAAAAATTTATCCAAATTAAATTTTAGTGTCCCAATCCTAAAGTATAAGTTCATTTTGACAAATAGAACTTATAAAATTGTCAAAAGGTTTCTTTAAAAATGGTTTTCCATCTAAAGGCTGTAAATTGATCTTTTCAAAAATAGTAAAGTATTCTATGGTTAAGATTGGATTTATTCTTATTTTAAGCCTCTAAAACAATATCTATTTCATAAATATACATAGATATGAAAATACATAATTATTTAATTACATCGGATGTTACATCATTCCCCCATTAAGAAAATTGTGTCACTGAAATTTATTTACTTATCGAATAAGTGGGGGGTATTTATCCCTCATTGCAGTTTTGGATTCCCATGTTACCTCTTCAACAATGTGGTTTTTTCACAAATCCATTACTTGATGAATCACCTTATTCTGTAAAATTGTCTCCATGTGGTAAAGAATCTAGACCGGTTGTTCCTCATAAGAAAGATTCTCTCCCAGCTGAACTACCTCTGGACTCAAAACATGAGATGGATATTGCATGCACTTCCTTAACATTGAAACATGAAAAACATTGTGTACCTTAGATAAACTTGGAGGTAAATCCACTCAGTATGCAACTGATTCAACTCTCCAGAATTTCATATGGTCCAATGAACCTTGGACTCAACATTCCATTCTTACCAAATCGCATCACACTTTTCCATGGTAAATCTTTGATGAAGACATGATAACCTACTTCAAAAGAGAGATCCTTACTCCTGTTGTTAGCATAACTTATCTTCCTGCTCTGAGATGTTCTCATGTGTTTCTGTATCAGCTGAACTTTTTCTATAAACTCTTCTAACAATTATGGTCCCATCAACTTCCTTTCACTGACTTCATCCCTAAAAGCAGGAGCTCAAAAATGCATCCCATATAATGCCTCAAATGGTGCCATATGTATACTGGAATGAAAACATTTATTATAAGAAAACATAACCAAAGAAAGATGTTGGTCCCAACTTCCCTGAGAATCCATCGAACATGCATGTAGCATATCCTCCAATTTCTGAATTGTTTGTTGTAACTTCCCATCTGACTGAGGATGAAAAGTTGTTCTAAAATTTAATTCATTACCCAACGACTTTGGAATGCCCTTCCAAGGAATTTAAACTACCACCAGAGTCTTTATAGCTATAGCGAATCAGTTTCCTTGGTGACACTCTATCAACTTAGATTCATTTGGTATCCCACAGATATCTTTATAAACTGAGGAGCTTAGAGAGGTTTCATTCACTATATAATAATTTACCTAGATCTCTCTTTCCATGATTCTATCACCTATCATTAGATCAAGACCAGACCACGAGAAAATATTATGAGACCTCACTACGAGCAAAGTTTTTCAATAACTCTTCACGAAATCAACTTTTCCCATGGTTTACATCTTATTAAACACCAAACTAAATTTTATAAATTGTTTAAAATATAAATATGGGGATGTGATTTTTTAGGGGTTTGAGGGATCTTATAACTTGATCATATAATCCTTTTACTATTATGTAGCTCAAATGACTATGTTTGGGTAATGTTATATCGAGTCTTCTAAGGAGTAATGAGACAATGTAGTACCTTATGGGATTATGTGACCTGATATATTTTCAATAGTCATGCGATCCATGAGACTTTTATGATGTTATCAAATAATATTATAATTCATTAAATATGTATGTTGCAGGTAGTTTATGATGTTTTTGTTTCATGATTTTATTTTATCTATCTAACATATTCCAAATAATATTGTTTAGATGGATTCTGGTTATCGACATGTCTCTCATGATGCATGAAATCAAATTTCCATGACCACTAGAAACTATAATGCTAATCTCCATTACCACATGAATCCTGCTAATGAGGTATTGAATAGGTTCCTTTAGTAAATGCTTTATTGTTATCCTCCATGACATTGACTTCCTCTATAAGAGTATGTCTTTCTGTAAGATGTTATCATTCCTTCTTCAGACTTCATTCTTTCGTCATTCATGGTTTAAACTTCTATATACTTTACATAGATGAAAGTTGTTGAGTATGGCTACCTTGTCCCAAATTGATCCCATTAGTCAATTTATAGATTTAAAAACTCTCCCCTGGGTCCATATGAATATGAGTACGCTCATAAACCTATATCCCAAAGATACATGAGTATGTTCATCTCTTATCTGAACAATGTGGGTAGCTAATAATGAGAAAAATGGGATCTCCATAGTCGTTTATATTTCTCTGATGAATGGTAATGGCAATTCCATGTCAGGAAAACCTTCTTAATGTATGATAACTAGTTAAATAGGTTCCATTGTTATGAAGAAGTAAACGTTTACAAGTTTTTCTATCCATCACCAATATGATTTTAATTAGGAAGTTATAATCTATTAGTTCCCCTGTTCCAACTCATTTAATTTATCACATGTTGGGTTGGGGATCATCCTCTTTGATATCTACCAACTAGGGACCCCTATTAGAGAGATATCGGATGGGTTTATCATTATGGTAGATGGTTGGGATAACCCCATGAAGACTCCATTCATGGTATGTGGAGTGCTCACCATTTTAAAGGATAAGCTGAGAATTGTGCTAACTATGCACTATCTAATCTCCATTAATGATTCGATCATCATATTGATCAGTAAGAGTGGGCTTCAGAGAACCAATATATTCCCTCCATTAGTGCAGTTACGAAAATGTTTGTGAAACTATGGATTATATTAGGCAATTTTAGAATCCATGGATCATACTTCATGGGGATATAATGTGAATTTAACAATCACTTTAATCCATAGTCTTACATGCTTTATGGAAATTTTCCTAAATGGATTTCATTTATTTGTTGTGGAAGCATGTTAAGGGATTCGAGTCGGTACACAGGTAATGGAAGCAAAGATAGAGTAGGGGGAGAATATTAATATAGTTATTCTTACCATTGAATAAATTTTCCAACTCTTGGTCAATATTCAACAAGAATCCATCACCTATAGGATTTGTGGCCATTTCTAGATTTTATTTAGATGGATATTTGATAATTTAAATTTATATTAATAATATTATTCCACAATTATTATTGATTCATTATCTCATTCCATATATATAAATTTACATGGAGTTTAGGTAATGTCACTAATATTTTATGTGGTTAAAGATGTGTAGAGTTAATATTATATAATTGATTTCACTCCTTATCATCCATCGGATAGGCTGATTAATGATAATGGTTGAAACTCTATCATTCAATGGCCATATAAGATCTCTATTTGAGATGAAGTACTTTGTTATAGGATGGAGGAGTTAATAATCATTAATCCATATACAACTTGTTTGTTCTTTCGTCATTTATATTTCACCCAAAGGGTTGACCCTCTCTCTTCATTTTGAATATGAAAAGAGAGAAAAACTAATATCATCCACTAGTTTTATATGATGATTTCAACTGAAGACTCTAATGTTGATATCATTCTTCATCCCACTGATTTGATCACCATTATTAAATAGTTCTATGCCCATTAATGGGTATCAACCTATACAGTTAACTTTATAAGATGAAAATTTCTTCATCTATCCAAGATATTTTCATTAAAAACCCCTCTATTAACAAATACATGGGAGAGACTTCATAGAAGGATCCTCATTATATAGTTAACTATATTAATAGTGGGAGTGAATTGGTTGAAGAAATAATCCCTCTGACAAATGTAAAAACTGATGCCTCTATTGAGGGGAGGATATATGGGCCTACTATAATATTTCATTATTAGCTCTGTCATCTATGACACCCTTTTATGTTCCCACCCCTTTAGTCATAGAAGCACAAATGTGACAATGGATGATATAGCAGATGATTTCGGCCTTATTTTTTTAAACTCCATTGGTAACACTTTTTGATTAAGGGGGATACCTTATGCAGCTATTTCATGACTTTTGGTAGGACAGTTTTGTTTATAATCCACTCTATGAATTAATGAAACAAATATTCCTGAATTATAAAATTTAGGAAAAAATGAAAGGTTATTTAATGATTTTGGAGAAGGGGTTACCCATGATGAATGGATAAAGGAAGCATTGGAGGCGCCAGATTAGAGTCGCCAGATTATAAGCATTTTTCAAGGAAACAATGAGTCCATAAACATGAAAATGTTGAGATATGTGTAATTCATCGAATACATGAAGTATTATATTTCAACATCAACATTATAGAGAAAAAAATTGTAGTTGAGATTATCCGTCCTAAGACATGTCGCAAACCAAGATGGGATTTCATCCAACCAGACTCCCAACCCTATTCATTGCATGTCTTTAAGGTCATGATTGTTACTAGTTCTTGGTCATAAAAAAATTTAATGGGTAATGATTTCATGAATTTCTACAGTAATAAATGACCAAAAATTAAACATTACAATAAATTATAAGCATAACGAATTGAGGTACAGAAAAATTCTTATTCAAAGTTTTACAACATTAACCAAAAAAAGTATCAATATACTATCACAGAACCTCCATTCAATAAGGGAGTCGTCACCCCCACGCCACCACCACCAACACCTATAATAAAGAGAACACTAGGAACTCAAAAAAACATCACCACTAAGACACATATTTCCCTTATTTGGGTGATACATACCAAAATCGACATTCATCCAAAGATTTATATAGGTTGTGAACCAAATCCTAGTAGGACACCAACAAATAGAAATTATTCCATGTTATTTAATTATAAAAAAAATAAGATGAATGTTTTATAAGAACATTTTAATCATTTTTAAGTAAAAAAATTAAAGGTAATATTTTCAATAAATACTATTCAATAGAATAACCTTTTCAAATATATTCCTGAAATAAGACATAAACAATGGATATTGTATGATAATTATTAACACTATATCACATAGACTAATGACATGAGAGAGCTCCCTGGGTAAATCCTTATATGTAACTAGCAGTAGAAGGATACTGAAATCCTGCTAGCTCAGTGGTAAAAATTTCCCACTAAAGTTCCAAAAACATTATTGTGAATAATCCATTATAGGGGAATGGATCCTATGGTTTAATGGTCTCCTATCAAAATCCAATTCCAACATAATTCTTAAGAACAATCTAGGAGAGGGGAATGAATCCCAATGTCCAGTGGTCTCTAATCATATCATGGGTTTAGTTTGTGTTGAAATCATAATTCTAGCTCAATGATTCTACACCTAAGACATATCTAAATAAAGTTGGAAACTTGTTCTAGATATCCTATAAGGTACCGAGGATTTAATATTTCTCCTCACGTTAAATATCAAAAATCACATAAATGAACACTTTTACATACACAATCAAAGAAATATAGGCATGCAATGAAATCACATGTTTATATTTCATAAACACATTAAATCAATTTCAGACCACTTTCATAATTTATTATATCCATTTTGAAAAACCTGAAGTAGAACGCATTAGAAAACTAATAATTCCCATTTTGAAATATGTTTTTATATTCTTATTCACATAAAATAATTTTAATAACATTATTCTCATTTCAAAGACACATTTAAGTTGCGTCATAAGGGACCTAATAGTAAAAAAACCATCTCAAATTTAATTAAAACATTCAACACATTTTCACATTCAAATCTCTTTGAACACACAATTGACACCTTTTAAACAAGCCATATGGGCATTATCAAGGAACACCTTAACAAAAATATAATGAATTAAAACACCTTCCTTTAGAAAACCCATTTAACTCATATTTTTATTTGAAACCATTTCAAAAATAAGATTAAAACATAAAAAAATAATCCATAGAAAACATTTATGCCCCCGTGAAAGAATATTAAATTCTATTTATAATGTGAATGCATGGAATCAATTACCTCACACATAGAATCATTTTGAAATCAGCAAAAAATATAAACTGCACAACCAAAATACTTTTAATATTCATGAAGAAACAACACCAAATCCACCAAAAAATGAATATTGAAGTGGAATAGGAGAGGATAGAGAGGTTCTTTGGATGGATAACTTATAAATAGACGGGAAATGGGTGTAATTAGAGTTATATTTGAAGATTTAATATTGGTAAATTCAATCTTTGTAATTTCCTAGACAATTCACACAGTTTTCTTGGATAACTTTCTAAACCATGTAGAAACAGTGAACCCAATATATGTTGAATAGAAAAAATCCATATGGTTATCCTACTCTATTCTCAAAACCATATGATAACCATGCACTCTCCACTATTGAAAATGGAACTTGATTGAATCCTTAATTGGGTGAGGCTTCCTAGTATCCCCTTAGTGTGAGCCAATCATGTGCCACCTGCTATTAACCCCAAATTCTTTATATTTCACAAAAAAACACATAGGGAATTACAAAGATAAATTTAAAAACAAAAAAAAACTAATAAAATACCTAAAATTGAGATTAAAAATGTGATAATTAACACCAAAATAAGAACTTTTCATCCATGAAAATACACCTCTATGATTGATCGGAGAATAAAAAACAGATATTTCTCCTCAATCAAAGACATCCTCTCCCCTGTTACATGAACATCATTAAGACTCTTCCAGATAAATCTGACCAGCGGGATGGAATTCACATTAATAACATTCTCTTAATAATCAACAATATATATCGGTCATATAATCGTAGATAAATAAGGATCTAATTCCAAATCATCAAAATTCAACATATGAGATTGAACCATGTTATAATTTGTCAACTAAGAGAAATGGAACACATCCCAAATTCACTTCAATAGATATGTGAAATATAACACATATCCCACCATACCAATTCACTCAATAATCTAAAAAGGTCAAATTTACCTCACCAATGGCTTCCCTTTCTTACCTAATGGACGATAACACATGTGATGTCCCACATATATAAATACCCAAACGACCAGAAAAAACTCCAATGATTGACACCTATTATCGGTATAAGAAATATAGTGACTTTGAGATTTTAAGAATCACTTCATCATCAACCTAAATGTATCATATCTCCCCTAAAAAGTCTTGATCCCTATAACGATGTCTCACTCACCTCATGAAAACATAATGTGGTGAACTTGGTTGACTATAAACTACCTCAAAAGAAGCCATTCGAATTGGGGATTATTAGCTATATTTATATGAAAATTCAACCAACCCGAAATAGTTATCCCATGATCCTTAGAAATATAAAACACATTCCAAGAAAATTTAATCGAAAATATGATTTTCTCTCTCAGTTTGACTATCTATTTGAGGATGATATTTCATTCATAGGTTGACCAATAACTCCAATGCCTTCAGAAGGCCTTCCCAAACCCACGTGAAAAAATTATGGGTCCCTATTATAACGGTATGTCGATGGAACAACATAAATCCTTAGAACCTCCTAAAAATATAAAAACCCAAGTAATCCACTCTATTTGAATCCCCTATCGGGATGAAATTGGATGATTTGTCTTGAAAATCAATAACTTCAAAAATGTCATTACACCGCTACCACATATGAGGTAATCCAACAACAATGCCAATGGTGATCTCATCCCACATCCAGGTAAGAGTGGGTAGTTGACGAATCAAACCAGTGGGCCTATCGTGTTATACTTTAACGTATTAACATGTATAAATTTGTTATATGAATTTTTCTACATCTCACCTCATACATGGCCACCAGAAATATATACACACTTTATAGTACATGTTGGTATCACCAGTAGGGATTTACCCATCACATTGATAGAAAACCTTAATCACCACCTTCTTCAATGAAAAAGACACCACAATGAGACCCTTGATGAAAAAAATTCCCTCAAAAGACAATGAATAATTACAAGGAACCACACAACCAGTTAATAATTTCAGAGACTAATGTCACGAATCTTCCCTCATGTTTTCCTTCTAAATAAACTCCAGATGAGAAGGTTTAACCTGCATGTTTTCCAGTAAAACAACTATACTATGCTACTTTTACTAGAGATGCATCTCAAGGAAAATACCCTTCAACATCCACTCATCACTATAATTTCACAATGATAGCACTAATACATTTATGATGAAGGATTATTCTGAAATTTATTCCATTACTAGGTAATACAAGATATAAAAATCATTTCCTTGAAGACACTCAACCCAAAAATTTTGCCTCAAAATAGAAATCTTATTTGGAATAAATATAGGATATTTTCCTATGACCATAATAATCTAAAACCATATCCCTAAAAAGATAACGACACCACAAATTTAGGAAACATATCCTAGATGAAAATTCTAGGACATTGTTTTAGTAATTATTTTCATGTGGTATGTGTTGGTGTGAACCATAAGATTAAAAAATATCATCCTACATCATTTTACACCCAACAACCATATTTTAGACATCATCAAAGTTAACATTTTTTCATAACTAATAAAAATTAAAAAGGGGCTCTGGAAACCACCGTTTTGGTTTATAAAAGGATGCTTGACACTCTAAAATCCATTAAAACATTATATTATTCAGGTAAGAACTGATAAGGAAATATAAATACAATGTAAATCTTGGAAAAACTGCATGTGATCCCCTTCCGGGCCTAAAAAATTTCATATTTGAAAAACATTCTTCAGTTTTCCCCATGACATCACTGAATTGTTCTTATAGGGGTCCATTGAAACCCCATTTTTTTAGATAACTTTCCCTAGGAACTTCACCTCCTTTAGTCATAAGTATTTCTTATAAAACATCTCATAAAGGAAATAATCCTAAAGGGTTCCCCATACAATCTCCCATGGTCACTCATGCACCTATTTATCAGTAGAACAGTCCAACATGTCTTCGAAAAATAAAAAAACAAAATATTCGAGGTTCTAAAGGAATAAATTGTTCATAAGAAACATAATGACTGTTGGATTATTTTTTAACCCTAAATCCTTGTACAAATACTCAAAATGTTCATAAATACTTCAAAAAGAGGTTTTTGGAACATCCACCTCTCAAACTTAGACTGGATAATACAAAATATTATAGTATTTCTAATAAATACAGCTCACCAACTTCTATTTATTGTTCATGCCATCAATATGGGTAAAATGGTATTTGTTCTTGATCATTACCCTACTCATATTTGGGTAATCAATTCAAAACCATAGAGATAGATCATCCATCTTCATAAAAATAACTAGGGAATCCCATGTTGAGATGCTCATGAAAATTAATACTCTGGATTCCAAATCATCTATATGTACCTTTAATTTCATCAAATAGGTGGGGTTCATATTGTATTAGTTAAGGGATATTGGTTGTGTTCCATGTTCCAAATCAACAGTAAAATCCACATCCGACACTAGAAAAAAACCAAAATATCATCTGGGAATACTTTTGGAAAATCATCCACCACATAAGGTAATCCACCCTTAGTAAAACTATCACTGTCCTCCAATGTGGGTAGTGAGTTCTAAAAATTGAGTTCTCCAAACACCATAATTGTAGGTCCATCATGACTTGATCGAGGTTCCCATTATCCTAGAAAAAATTGGGTACTCCTATCAGGTCATAGAAATTTCATCCACTAACTATAAAAATCGATTGGAACAAAAAAAATTCACCATATGATACGTACAAAGGATCAGGTAAAAGATGGAAATCTCTAAAACTATAATATTACATTCCAACTCTCCCCCTAACGTGGTTAGTGCACATGACAGACACATAATCACATTCCCTCTCTTATCACTAAACAATGTTACTAACTCTATCGCATAATGAAAAACCTACTTTAGGAACATTAAGTAATCCAAAATGTGGGTAGAAATAAAATAATGAGATGTAACATTATCAAAAATAAAATTAGCAAAAATGTATTAATAATAATGATACCTTGAACTATTATAGGCCTTCTATCTGGTTCTATTATCCCTCAATCCACCACATTGAGTGTCCTTGTATCATATTGATTGTTATAATAATGACTATTTTACAGATCGTCCCTTAGATGACTTTTCCTAGAAGATGACATAGACATGCCTCCATGACCACCAATATGAGAACACAATATTCTAAATGATTTAAATAAAACTAACCTCCCATTAGAAGCAACAAAACCTTAAGAACATAGATATGGAAAAACCACATTGAAAAATTAATGAAAAAGCCCCAAAACTCCACATCGGTGACATGACATGTGTAGAGAAGAACATGTAAGTCCCATGTTCCATAATTTACTACAATAATGAAACACCATTTATAGAGAAATAAAATCCATAAATAAAGACTTCATGGAAGGATGGCCAGAACTACCACCCCCTTTTTCCCCTATTCATTCTATTTCCTATTACTCTTAGATGAACTACCATTTTCCACATTTGATATTTAAAAAAAACTAAACATTGTTCCATGGTCAATTTAGACTATCATGGCATGATCAACCAACTCATCAGAAGTATTCTGCTTAAATATAAACACATGAGATCAGATATCTAACCACAACATCGTATTCATCATATAAGACTTCATATGCTCAATGGAAATGATATCGGCAGCATACCGAAACAGAACTGCAATGTTTTCATCACAATCCATCATGTACTGATTTCCCTAGATAATATAAAAAACTCTTGAGACCTAGGGATGGAAAATATATAAAGATAGTACTACTCATTTAAGGTATCCTTAAATGCATTCTAACAAATTTCCCCGTTCTTTACAGGTTTCACCACCTAGTCGCACAAATTTTGACTGGGACCTTCCAACAAGAACAAAGCATTCATTACTCTAAATGGATCAGGAGTATCATGAAATTTAATCCTTATATCAGTATTATAATCCCACTCCTATGATTTTAGAGTTTTCTCTTTATGACAGAAATAAAGAGACTTGTTCTTTAGGATCTCAGAAGATTTATCTGTTCCCAAGATTGGATTGGTTTCTCTAACCTGAGTGGAATCGGGATTTGATCCTTATCATAATTTGTGGATATCATGAACCACAACATCCATTAATATCTGATCAGTTTGTGATGGATAACTCTCTCTGGCCTCATCCCATGGAATCAATCCTCAATGATGAAAAAAAAATCAATACAACCAGCAACAAACATATTATGAAAATTTTCAGAAATAATAAGAAATATAAAAGAATTAGAAAAAAACATAATTCATCACAATAACATGTCAAAAAAACCAATCCACATAAATATAGTTCCCATATTTAGTTTTCATCATATACATCTCTTCTAGAGGATTATAAATCAAATACCAACATCCAATGGTGACATGATTGTTTTCATGAGGTTACCACCAAGAAACCCAACTCCCAAATGAAATCTCCTTCCCTAAAAATCCATGTTGTAGTCTATCTTGAATGTTTAAAAAAATAGCATTACAAAAATGTGTGTGAAAATCTATAAAACCATCTTATCACAAACAATGTCAGGATGTTATCCAACCCAACACTCTTCCCAATTCTTGGCATGTACTGATGGGAATCACTGATCTTCATAGGCTTGAAACTAGTTCATAGGAATCAAAAACATTAATTGGGAATGATTTCACACTTTTTTAGAAACCTAAACAATCAAAAACATACACATCAAAATCATTAATATGAATGACCGAATGAGGTAAAAAATCAAATTTATTTTCTAAAAAATTAACGAAAGTACAAAAACTGAATGGAAACAAAAAATATTGCAAAAACCTCCATGAAATAAGAGAGTCATCACCCTCAAGTCACAACACCCAACACCAGTAAGAAGTCATACTCTTTTTACAAGATCCACCATCACAACCATGACACATCATTCCTTCACCAGGTTGATAAAAAACAAAATATTCATACATCAAGCGGTGTATATAGTGATTGATATAAATACAATTAGGATTTCACCCAAAAGAAAATATTTCATACTCGAAAATTATTAAAAATGATATCATTTAATATTTTATATGAAAATTAGAACAAAAAGTGATAAATTTTTAAAGAGGAGATTATTAATAATTTTTTATCAATTAAAATCCCTTTATCAGAAAAAATTCTTAAAATAAAAAAATAAAAAAATATACCATGTTCTAATGATAATAACCAAATAAAAAATTATCATGAAATTATAGGTCATCATGGGTATATCTCTTTAGCAAACATGAACTATAGGGGAAATAGAATCCTCGTACCTCAGTGATTAAAATTCTCCACGAAACTTCCAATAGTGTTCTTATCCATGAACCATTAGGGATAGATGGATCCCATAGTCTAATAGTCTTCATATCTTAACCTAATACCATCATCATTCATGTGTATGATCTACTCAATGGGAACACATCCAAAGGTTCAATGATCTCCGATGACATCATATGTTTTATTAGTTTTGCAATCGTAAATCCTTCTAAATGCATTTGGGCCTCATCCACTTCTGAATCAACTAGGATACTAGTTGTAGTTCACTACATTGGTACTCGAGATTCCCTTTTTATGATTATGTTAACATTAAAACATCATATTAATTAACACTTTCATATACACATAAAATGCATTATAATATAATAATAAAATCACCCCTTTTAATTTCAAACACACACTAACACATTTATTAATAAATTTCACACCACTTACAAAATTAATGAAATCAATTTTGAATCCCTATAAGTGGAATACATGAGAAAACAAATCATTCCCACTTTAGAATCTCCATTAAAATCCATATTCACATTAAAATCATTTTTATAACATTATTCACTTTCAAAGACACATTAATGGAGTATCACATGGGAGACAATATTTTAGAAAACTCATTTCCCTTGTAAAATCTTCTTGTAAAACATTTTCACCTTAAATCTTATTTAAAAAATAATTTTTCACCTTTCAGGAAAGGCATATAGAATATTCATGAAACACAATAACAAGTATACAAGTAATAAAACCAGTTTCCTTTGGAAACCACATTTCCATCCGAAGTTAATCTCAATACATTTCAAAAACATGATTTTATACCTAAAGTATTCCATCAAAAACATTTATTCACCTAAAAAATTATATATAAAT
This sequence comes from Viscum album, assembly GCA_963277665.1. Classification (NCBI taxonomy): domain Eukaryota; kingdom Viridiplantae; phylum Streptophyta; class Magnoliopsida; order Santalales; family Viscaceae; genus Viscum; species Viscum album. Next base: position 37,758 of record CAUJRU010003364.1, on the reverse strand, counting down.
TATATAATAATGTAAAATAATTGAATCACCCACCTTAATCTTAGAAACACTGTGACATATATGTTACATGACAACTGCACTGACATAATACATTGGATATTTTTGAAGAAACCATACCAATTTCACCATGAAAATGAAGATACAAGGGTGAAAGGAGAGGATTGAGATGCAATTAGGATAGAGATTCCATAATGTTATGTTAAATTGGAGGAATTATGGATAATTAAAAAGAAGAAATAATTGTAAATTACAACATTTTAATGACCTAGAAAAGTCTAATAGTTTTCGAAACTCCTCCACAACCATGTGCCCCCTATTTTTCAATGATGAATAATAGGTATGGTAAACCGAATGTGTTTGAAAAAGCATGCTCTAAATATGCAGTCTTAAGTGTTCATAGTGGCACTTGTCCAGACACATTCCATGGAGAGGGAACACAGTTTCCCCTAACCATGCCCCAACCATGTTCCACATGCTCTTAGGAAAAAAATACCAATTTTCCATAAAACATCTCCTGTAATCCATGGTATAAATATAGCACCAAAATAAAAAAATAACCTCAAAATTAAATCTAGAATATGACAAGACAAAAACATAGGAGGTGGGGTGAGTGACACATTTGTGTTCATTTGAATCTTCTCACAATACACATCCCAATTTGTCTAGTTCATCTAACTAAATATTAATTTAGTTTGATTATTGACATAAACATTATTTTTTATGTGATTTATTGAGTGGAACTAAAATATGTAGATTCTACATGTTACATGAAATCAATTAATTAATTTTAAAATACATCCATGTTGTGGTGTTGGTTTATATCTTTCATACATGATTTTCATAAATTTTATCTACATAGATATGAAATGAATGTCCAAAGATACCCCTATATTGAATGATATCGAGTACAACTAAATATCTCTAACTAAATATTTAAATCATTAGTGATTCTTCTTTAGAAGTGATCATGATTTTCCACCAACATGATATTCCTTACTGATGTACTTTCTCTAGCTATGTTTGGACTCCAGATTTTCAAAAGGATAATTGGATATAATACATGTCTTAGAGGGAGAGTGTTGTATATTTTTCCAAATCCAATATTGTTGGAGAGATAAAGTTGATTTTTTTCATGTCAATATGATGGAACCTATATAATTTTTTATTATTAACTGAAATATCTCTTATGACATATAATATAGGGTCTCTTATCTCATTCATTCTATTGTGGTAGCATAGGGTCTATTATATTGAACCACTTTTCCCTATATATTATTGTATTTTAGATTACAACTTATGTCTCTCTAGTTTAGGGTCTTTTATCTTGGACATCTTGTTTATGTATTTTTTTGTCTTTTTGCTTAGATATTTTATTGTATAATTTTACGGTATTTTTGGTTGGACAATGAGACTTTCTTTACATTGACGTATTAATTTGAAGACAGGATCAATGTTGATGGAAGATGGTACAGACATGCTTAGAATCACACAAAACACTCTATGGTGATGTGTTGTTCCATGGTGTTGATGAGGCTCATGAGGATCGTAGATCCTTTCATGAAAGAAGTTAATGTATCTGGGTGGTAGATCAAAGTCCTCATATTTCATTAGTATTACCCAAAATATGTGCATCCCGTCATTTACAAGGATCATGAGAGAGTTATGGGATGAAATGCTGGTCGACGGATTAATACTAGGAATTCTAACTCCACCAGGATAGTTGAATTATGGGTATATATAAATCCTAACCCAAAATATATGTCCATGAATATGGAATGGGGATGATATTTCATGGATGAACCATAGTACCCCAAAGTTATATGTTCCACCATGGTGTTTCTAGGGCTCATAAGTATTAAATCAACTTTCTTCAAACAGTATATGCCTTTAGTATGTAGTTAAAATCCATTATGCATTGATAACATGGTAATGAAATGTTTATCTCTAATTATTTATAAGGGAAGTGGAATATTTTTAAAAAATAAAATATCTATATTATGATGATGGGTATCAAGGAGTGGTATAAAAGACTGGTTGTAGTACCTTAAGGCCATTTACTCTTAATTATGAAGCACAATCCCTTCTACATGGGGTTTCAAATCCAAGTATGCGGGTCATCAATGTTTCTGGAAGAAGTGTTTCATTTTTTACTTTGAGAAAAGGTAAAAAAATAATGTTATGTAATGTTGAGGATTTTATTTCCACTCAGTTAGATTGGAATGTGGATTGTAAATCATTTTCCATGGTTTTTGGGTTAGGAGAATGATAAGAAAATTCATACCACGAATTACCCAAAACATACTAAGGTGTTGAGTTCATCCACAGTGATGTCTGAGATAACAAGAGTGGTTGAGCACTTTCATAGAGTGATTCATTTGGTTGATGACAATAGGCATATAAGGATCATCCATAAAAATACATGAACAGTCACGAAAAGGGTCTATTGAAGATCATTGTATTTTCAAAGATAAATTTAATGATTTTAGTGATCTGAGGCACCAAATAATGATGTTTTATTTTTGGAAATTGTTTTATCTAATAATTAATTTATAACACTAAAATTTGTGTCACCACATATGGATCATATTCATATAGTGGGGAGATTTTTAAAAACATTACTCTAACATTATCCTGAACCAGGTGGTCTAGAGATCATAGTGTGTCATTTACCTGGGTTATACTACAGACCCTATAATTTTTATTCCATATTTATTCATTCCCTACTTTTTTTCAAAAACACTAAATATGGAGTGTTTAGTAGGAGAATACATGATCTTTTATTATGCCTCCCTTTGTTTGTTTTCATCCAAAATATTTTAGTCTCTCATTCTCTAGAAATTTGTGTTCATCTAATTTAGACCATTTTAGGATTGAAATTAAGGTAATATAGCTTCAACTGAAGTCCAAGAAGTTTATTTCCAAGATTCAAATAGACTTAATAAGTGGGATGTTACAAAATCTCATAATATGGATACCTTGGGTGAGGAGTACACCATTATCGTTCTGAGAGGGAGTGACGAATATCATAGAAATTTGATCAAGTTTCTCAGGTCATGAATAATAATTTGGAACAATCACACCAGGTAATGCCATAAACATACTAAGGTATTATGCTCTACTATAGTGATTATAGGGCTCACATGTATTGGAAACCACTTTTTCGTATTGATGCATTTGGTTGATTACAATAGGTGTGTATGAAATATCCATATGCATGAATTCATAGTCATGTATAGAGAGGGGTATTTTTATATTTCATTCCATTAGACAAAATATTGGAGGTTTGAGTTTCACTAAAAATCATGTGATGTTAGGAATAAAGTCACCTACTGTTCTTTGATAGAGGTGTGCTATGAGACCGATCACCAGCAGTAGTGGTTGCCTCGAGCAAGTTCCACCAATATGAGTATTTTATGTTGTTAAATGGAAATAAATAGTGATGTTTAATATCATTCTACATGGAATAATAGTATAAATTTTAGGTTATTTTAATGTGGACTATGATAACAAAATCAACGGATGATATGACTATCATGTTTAGGGAAACCCTTACTGAAATTTCTAAGACCATGTTAACTATTCTTGAAGATGGAAAAAATGATCCATAGGATTCCTTTAACCATGTAGAGGATATTATGGATATGGTATTGGAATTTTTCATCATGTGTTGGATGGATCAATATATAGGATTGATGTGTCCCTATATATCTAATTGAAATAGAGAATGAAGCCATTCATTGTTCAATAAAACCCTTGTTGTTTAATATCATGGGAAATGAAAATTTTAATGCTTTTTAAAGTCATGAGGTGAATAATTGGATCACACAAGGTTAATGATGATGGTTATCTGGGATCTATGTAGTTTTATGTCATTTATAAGAACTTTGTATGTGTAGTTTTACATCATAAAGTATGGATGTGGGTCACCCATAGTGATGGAACATTGTGTTTTCACCCAAGATGAAAGTGCCAGGCTTCAATATGTGTCCCATGATGACCGGAATCAAGACAGACATAGTTATTGAGAAACTGTGTAGATTAATGTCATTTGGAATGGATTTTAGGTCACCCAATGTGAATGGAGATAATCCATCGGGGGATATGTGTAGTTTAACTTCATGTAGTGAGGGTGTCCTCTATGTATTTTAACGTCCTATAGTTGAGACGAGGATCACCTAATGTGAATGAAAGGGGATATTTTGGCTACAACCAAGAATATTGTTTCGGGTGTCACTATATATCAAGTAATGGAATGAATCCAGAAACCTATAGTTATTTGGTTAAGATATTCCCAATGTGATGTTGACTCTGACATGGGGAATGGGGAATTTTAACCTTTTATCACATAGATCTAGCTTATGTGTAGTGATTCATTAGTGAAATTGTGCTTCTTGTGTATTTTACCATCATGTGGTGAGGAAATTATCTATATAATTTATCATCACATGGATAGGATGTCTCTATACACATTAATATCATATAGTTAGGACGTCACTATGAATCTCAATGTTAGGTGGTCATGATGATCTCAGATGATGAAATATTTTCAATGTATTTCTTGAGTAACCTATCATTAGTGGGGGTGTTAAATGCTCCCCTTCCATTATAAAAAATGTGTAATATCCAATGTGGTAGACATAATGTACCATGTATGGCACTTCCCATTTGGGTTCTAGATTTATAGGATTCCTAGATGGTATCGTTGGTGTCCTGATATCCAACACTAGTTATTTTTTGCGAAATAAATAGAGTCAAAAATTATAATAAAAGGCTTGTGTGATCCGATTCTAATGGAATTTATGTTTGAGAAATGTACGAAACATATTCTCATTGATCCATAATAATTCATCTACTTGATTTTGTGATTTCTTATCATAGGACTATTATCCAAAAATGTGTATTTGTAGTGAATGTTGCTCGATATCTATAGGTCACACTATCTTGGTCCCAATCACTAATGAGCATGGTTTTTCTTGTGTATTAGAAAATATGGTGGTATATTTGTCTCATAAATAATGCCGTAGAATATCTTTCCAGGACTTATTATCATTTTTATCCTTCTCCTGAATTATATTTCACCTAGTCTTATTGAAGGACTAAAGTTTCCATTTTCCATTGTATGATAGCGAGATGAGTGATTGCACTTCATGTTCTTCTCCTGGTATAGTTCCTTAAACATGATATAACAGAAATTGGTTTTTTTCTTCTAATACTGTGTGAGTAACTCTGAACCTAGTGATGAAACCTGACATAATTAATTTGATGATACTCTTCATCCTATCTTCATTGAGAGGAATTTCTTCAACACATTTCTAAACATATCCTATAGTAGTAAAGATGTATATGAATTTCTTAGTTATGATTGATGGATATAGAACAACCACATCCTTTACCCAGAAGAATAATAGCCATGAATACTTATCCGTATGTATAAATTCCATGAGTTTATAGTTGATGTTTGCAAGGATCTGGAACAACTGATATATCTTGGTTAATTGTATGGATTCCAATATCATGGCCTCCCTTTAATAATTGATCATAATGATTTGTTGGGAGATCCTAATCATAAAAGGTTGATTATTGTAGGATAATTCTTGGTCTAATTCAATGATGGATTTTATATCTCTTTCTACTAGACATTTTCGGAGGATTCCATCAAATACAAGCTTTTAGAGGGCACAATGCTAATTTGGACTGCTGAATAGGGTAAAGATCATCACATAGTTCCAAATCTATTCATTCCTAGCCTAATGTATTTGTAGATTCCCATTTTTTAGATAAATTATTAGAGGATCCACCCATATAGGGGTGGATTTAATTTAATCACGCTATATGGAGGTTTTGAACTGATTTATATAATCCACATCACACATGATGATTGAAGAAACCATTCTATAGTGAATGATATATAACATTTATTCCTCTTGGTCAGGTTCATCCAGGAATATGGATTCATTAGATATTGTGTCAGAATTAGCATATATAACAGGAAACATGGTACAATATAATCTCAAATGGGAACTATTAAAGTAGTACCTTGACGTAGCATGTGGGGGGGGGGCTACTTCATCAAATTTTATGGCATATTAACCATTGATCTACATTATAACTAGTTATGAATGATCATTGATATGTAGGTTGATTATATGAAGTTGTAAGGCTAGTTTGGGCCTAGAAATGAGGGTTTGGTATTCCACCTCATTGTACAAGAAGACTTTGGATAATACAAAATGGTATGGTATAATTGATCTTCCTATAGAGAAAATTATAATCCATATGCCAACATGGTTGAGCATTGTATTTTCTATCCTTCATCAAATAGTACATCCACAATAAAAATAAAAACATATCTCCCATATCTTGGTAGTGTAATGGGAATAAATTACCACCTCATCTGGATGCCTAATGTCCATATGTGTATTTTACAATGATTAATGTGTTGCGCATAAATCATATAGGGATATCCCTTTCACTACTTTTTGTCATATGAACTAAATGTATTATTATAGATGAATGATCTCCCCTTAGGTTAAGATCCCAATCAGCATATGATGACCCAAGAAATACATGATAAGATCTATACGAGTGACCATATAGACATAATGGTCCATTAATTAACGCCTCATCTTTTTTTCTACGAAGATTTGTGCATGTCAGTTCTTCTTGGCATCTCAGTATTGGGTCTCAATAACTGGAATGGTTTTTAATAGTTATTATAGAATTTTCTCCTTATGCACATCATTAATAAATGTGTTGATGTAACCTAGTGAGTGTTATAAGATAGACACATATATAATGTGTGTCCTCCCTTCCACCCGAGGAACTAGAACCATAGGTTCCAATAAATACTGTATAACATTTTTGATGGATTTTCGGTCGACATCATCTTGTAGATTGGTGATTCCCTACTTCATTATAACGTTGAAGGGGAGATAATTACCAGCCATTTTGGTAATGACATGCTGAAGGTAGGTGAGGTTTATGTAGATAAACAATAGTTATTCGAAATTCATGGGGAGTGGAATTTCAAAAATATAACTAGTCCTCTCTAGGTCAGCATCAATGTCGCTTTGGCATACCAAATAGCCAATAAACTTTTTATGATGTTACCCCGCATGTGAATTTCAACTGATTCAAATTAATAAGGTATTGTCACATCCTTTCAATGATTATTTGGAGATCCGTGAAGTGATCACATCACAATCGAGATTTGGCCACTAGGTCATTAACATAACCTTCTACCATTTTTCCCATAGGTGTCTTTAAAAAATGACACATTACACATTGATATGTATTTCCATAATAATTTAAGAAGAAGTTAATGAACCAGAGTTTAAATATCCACTATATTACTCTGAAGGCACTAGATTCCTCATCTTTTGGTTCCACATTAATTATATTTTACATGGAATACACATCCTTTACAGAAAGGGTTTGGAAGGCTTATGTTTTAACGACTAAGAGTTATTTTATTGGAAATGGGAAATAATCATTCATGAATTCATAATTAAGGTATCTTTTATTGATTTAGAACCTAATATTCATATTCTATTTCTTATTGTTGACGATGTTTGTGAGGTATTTGGGGTATTTCACTCTTTGGAATACTTTTTATTTGATCAATTTTTCATCTTCTGCCTCCACATTGGTTGAATAAGAGCGGCGAATCCTCTTAGATACCTTCTTGAATCCTTAATTCACATTTTGTTATGTGAATATGGCGGGTTTCCACATTAATATTCATTCCATGAATTTTTTTATAGTTCTAATAGGGAACATACCCATGTTTATTCAAAAATGATATATACGTCTCTTTTTATTTGGGGTGAGGGATGGATGAACTAATCAGTAGAGGAAATAGGTCTTCTTCAATTCCCAGATTTTCATTCATTACCACATAAATGGTGTTGGTGAAACCTTCATCGAATGTAGGAAAATCATCCTATAAGTTATCATATTATTATTCCATCTATGATTAAGTGGAGGAATTTTCAATGATATTGAAAACATGGGGGAATCTCTATCTCTATCAGGATGACTATGCCCATAAAGAGAGACATTAACATCCCCTAATTTCTGATTCATTGGAGAGATATTCTAGAATAGATTGTCTTAACACTGAAACTAGGTATAGGATGTGATCATATTTATATAACCAATTATATCACCACAACTAGAATTTTGTGGACCTTATAGTAACTTTCATTTACAGTCTTGGTATTTTTTAGGGGTGGTACCCAAGATTTTAGGGGTTGAAATCTACATACCATCAATGACTATTTGTTGTGTTCTCCAATTTTATAGAATATTTCTTCATTATATGTTTTTTTTTCAATTTTCAAAGGGATAACCATCACCATTTCTTATGCCAACCATTACATTGATGGGGGTATTTCAGACATTGATCGAATTTTGAAGGCACAAAGATGTTGCTATAGAGACTAGGCCCTTCGAGCAGGATATTTTACAGTGTGTCATTTAGGAGAGCCATAAACTCAATGTCATATGTGTATTCCCCAACTTGGGATTTTATTTTGATCTTCCAAAGAGGTATTTGATCATTCTTATAATACCCAAAAAATTTCATGTTTTTCAGATAAAAGTATGTTTCATTATTTTTTAAAAAATTTAGGATTACAAACTAGTTGAAATTGATCTAGAGGATTTTTTCAACTAAAAAACTTTATATATCTAAATTATTGAGTCTACATGAAACATAAAAGGGTATTATCTGTTCTTGGATGTCCTCTTCCTCATCAAGTTTAGTGAATGATATCGAGACACCAAATATTTCTGACATGGTATCCACTCTATTAATCATGGATACAATGACTTGTATCTCAAATTAAAATGGTCTATAGTCATCCAAAATTTGTTCCTACTTTATTTATTTTGAAATATGGATCACATATATGATTGAGATTTTGGATGGTGAAACACCATGTATTTCAGAATCTTATAATTTTGTTCTAGAGGTAAGAGCTTCCTGATATGGGATTGGTCTTGGACACATAGGAATTGAGGTATTTAAGGTGGATGAGACTGGTTCTTATATAGAGGTTGTGGGAGAATATTCATCTACTTGCACAGGTCATTCTTCTATTAATTTTTTCTTATGCTAATCGACTAATTGAACCCCCAATAAGTTGTCATCGAGTTCAACTAGGTGTGAATGACTGCTATTTGGTTATGTGACACCTCCATGAATTTACTCAACTTTTTGGAGATCTTTCAAATTAATCTCAACTGCATATATATCCTATGTACTGATATGCAAAAAATATTGGGTCAGACCATTCATGTGTTATCACCTGTGTCCTCCGTTATAACTCATACATCCTCTAATATTATGGTAATGTGATGGGAAACATATATTATAGGGTAAATTATTCATTAGTGTAGGGTTTTCCAATTTTATCCTGTTGAAAGAACATAATATCAGCTCTTCTTCTGATTAGGGTTCTGTTTGGTGGGGAAATTCCCATTTTTTTATGTTGTAGGGATGATATCTTCAAGATTCGTTGTTTATGTTGGAGAATAATATGACTCTTCTTTTTGATTTCTTATTTCTTCATATAGTCTTTCACAATTTTGGGTGTAATATTTGATGTCACCATCTTTGGTGGGGATGATATATTGGGTCTACATAGCTGTGGTCTCTGGGTTGCAAGAGTTTAGTCAAATATTTTTTGAATAATTCATTTTTGGAACATCCACACACACCTGGATGAGACTTTCAGCCAATGAAAATATTATTCTATGTAGTCAATGCTTTTACATGCCACTTTCTTGAAGGAATTATACAACACCACCTGTCCAAAACAGTCCATTACATAAAGGATGTCATTCAAGATGATGTAGTCATGGATATTGTTAGCCACACATCTATGGAATTGGAACTGGTTGGGATAGTAAATGAGGTTGGCAACATTGGGATTTATGGGATGCGATAGCTTGAGAATGTTATTTTTTCAAGGATTCTATGAAATAATTATGGACTTATTAAATTTAAAAAGAGTTTTGTTTTACCCATGTTCTTCAAATCCTATGTGAACCTAGTATCTATGATATTCTAGAAGAGGGAGGATATATTGTTTTTTCTTGACAATAAGTGTTTAGAGGTTCGAGAGATTACTATGTTCTTGAATGATAACTATTGTTGTCTTTATAGTGACAAATTTTATTAATTATTTTCCTAATATTGTCCCTTTTGCTGAGGTAATGAGACATGTTTTAGATCTGGTTCACATAATTGAATCCTCCCAGGGGTTTCCAATTTTTATGAATTCATAAAACCATCATGGATTCTTCAATGGGATCATATGTGTCCATAAATCATCCTGGAAATTTTTTTCTATGTGTTCTAGTTGTTCCTATTATGAGGGAGGTATAATGAGTGAATAGGTTAAACCTTCAGATCATTCTATAAATGTATAAAACCTCTAATTTTTGTAGTGATTTATTTACTTCATTTAAATTATCATCATTTTAATCAACAGGGAGAAGAATTTATAATGGAATTTATGATGAGGGTCATTCCACCATGAAATAGATCTTTTTGGTACACTAATTTACAAAACTAAGGTTTTCTCTGACAAGGTCTATACAAAACACATTAGCATTACCATATCCGCTTGATCTCAAGGGCTCATCAACATCAAAAATCAGGATACAATGTTCATGAGTCATTTCTAGGGTATCCTACACCATCAATAGTAAACATGTAGGATGAAATGAATCTGATGGTGATAGAGTATCATCCACCCACTCAGGATGTGGCTTCCTCTCAGGATTCAAATTATGAGGTTGGGTTTCCATGGATTCCATTCTAGTAGAAAGGGACTCGATGACATTATCTATATCAGGGGGTTGTACTGGCTGTGTGGCCTTTCTTCATCATAGAGTTGGTGGGGACGACGAGGTATCCTCACCTTCATCTCCCAATGGTTCACAATTCATCAAAAAATTCAAAGATCCCCCAAGTGGGGGAGATGTGTTTGGAGCTATGGGGGGAATTCAGTGTTATTTACAACATATTCATTTATTTATATTGGATTCCTAGATTAGGATATAGTCCAATGCTCATATACCAATTTTTTTTGGAGGATTGGCTCTTAGGGGGGAATGCTCAACTCTGCCTGAAGAAGATACCATACATGAATATTTCCCAAAATTAACTCCTTATTGAGTTGTCTGAGAGGTTTTATCACACAATTATATGGTGAAGACTGATCCACCATGGAAGGAACATTAACTATATTAGGTGGTGATTGGGATCTATCCACACCTTTTCCTATTTCTCTATTGTTGTTCCACTATAGAGGTGGGAACACAATATTCAAAGCTGCTAGATTTTTGAGGCTTCTTTCCTTATGGGTGCACATAGACGAAGTTCATGAACAAAAATCACCCTCCTCTTGGAGTACATTTTCTAGCTTCCGACCCTCAATATTCACATCTTTATTGACCATATCTAATGTGCTGATTTTTTCGACATTTATAGAGTCATATCTGGAAATGGTGGTTCTCCCATTACTTTTGACACAATAGGATGATTCTATACTACCTTCATTAGGGTCATTATTCGAAACACAAGACATAAAAGCCTATTTGTTCATATGAAACCAGTGGGTTTTAGTCTCATTTTCCATACATTCATTCCATATTGGTCTGTGAATAGTGACCTTGAGGTAGTTTTCATTCATGGTCTCAGATGTGCCCCAAATAGTATATATTTGATTTGTGGTGTGAGGAATGAATGGGATGCCAACCGTTGATTTTTAACTAAAACCACCAAAATACTAATTCCCTCTACGGTAATGATGACAATCAAAAATTCCTCATAACTATGGGATAAGGGTTATTAAGGTCCAATATTATCATTGATTGATCCTTTTGTTGATGACCAAATGATTCATTTTGGGTATTTGATGACTATTGGGATGGACATTGAGGTATAAAATACCCCATCCTAGTGGGATCAGGTTGATCTAGATTCACCATTGGCTTTCCCAGAAACATGTGAATAGATTAATAACCTGGAAATGATATTTGAGGTATTAATTCCTAAATCCCCGTGCAATGGTGTTTGTTTTCATCTTCTACTGATATGTGTTGAATCATCTTAGTAATTAATGATTAGAGAGGAGGAGGTGGTGGTGGATGTTCCCTCAAACTGTTGAGGTCTATTTTTTCACACAAAGATTTTTTGGAAGATACTACTAAGAATTGTTTGATATGGAACAATTATGCTCACATTTTAGCTAGTTGTGATGGAATCCTATGATGGGAATATTTATTTATCATAAGTTGTCTAATTTATCACAATGTCTTCTTCTTTTTCTAAAATCCATTCCCCTTATAATAACAGTATAGTTTAAATAAATTTTTTCAATACTCTCCATCCATTCATGATGACTAGGCATTCATTAAGTGGGGGAATATTGTTTTTCTGACTAATAGGCTCACATATTAACTACTCCTATAATTTCACTGAAAGCTATAAAATTACATGATGTAATATCTTATGTTTTATGTTATTTTGGGGAGATAATGATATTCAATGCTCCCTATTCTTCCAATCCTTATACATGCATGTCTGGAAATACTCTAAAAATTAGTTGATAGAGGGTTTTCACATTGTGGTTACAAACAATGTGTAGGTGCTTTTAATGATCTTACACTGATGGATTTTTTTTATGGAAAATACATCCATATGTCATATATAATAGATTTAATTATTAAGATGAAGTTGATAGTCATATCTTGGAAATGGGATATATCTATCCATTAGTTATTGATGAGTATTTTATATATTTTGGCATAGATAAGAAATGACCTATTTTAATAGCTCATCTAGGATCTCATAGTCCGAAGTGGGAAGGACCAAAGAAAATTTGGGAATTTTTTATAACTCTTTATATATGTCAGTGTTGGTCTCCTCTTTATTAGAAACACATGCCTCTATCTGGTCAGACCATTGATGGTGGTTCTTGGGGTCTCTATTGACATGATTGGAGAAATTCTATATGTTGATGGAGAAATACATGTGGTTCACTACAATGTTTCAATAACCCATCAATAAAAATTAATCTATGTTTTGGTCACTTCCCTATATGGATGTTTTTGGGAAATGTAGTATTTCCATGTCTATGATATATATTGTCTTGAGTAGCATGAAAAAACTGGTTGTTAGGAGTAGAGTCCCTGTGATTAATATACACACCACCACGATGAGGAATATCAAAGTAATGATAACATTCTACTTATTTGAAATATTTGATGAACCCTTGTGGTTTGGATAATATGCCTCAAAAGACCTCTAGGACACTGGCATTGATTATATTATGAATATGAGTTTATTCCTCCATCATGGACAAAATATGTCAAACTTTATTTATGAATTGATTTGGGATATCAAAATATTATATGATGGTTTCAAAAAATTCTAATAACCATATGATGTTGGGGAGTATGATCTTAATGTTGAGAGTCTACTATAATATGCTAATGATCTACCCCATTATTGATATGAATGTGTGAATTTTCCCAATCAATGATCTATTCTCACTTTTTGATCCTTATTAAGGATGATAATGTAATCTTGATTGTAAGACAATCAAATATTTTACTGGTATTTCTTTCTAGGGATATGAGCCTTCCCCGATGCATTTGCTGCTCTCACATTATTATTCTTGGTCGGAACATGAATACGAGCATGGTCTAGATATGCATTCCCTGTAGGAATTTATTTAATGACCTCTATAATGTGACATGTTATATTAACCATATCTTATATTGCCTTGAATGGATAATAATTTATCCCTTTATCCCTAGATGTTGGAATATGCACATGGCTTCCAGGATCTACTTGAATATGCCAGGAAGATAAACTAACAAGAATATAAACTAGTCCTAAACCAGGTACCATTCTCACTTGGTGTACCCAAGTCAGAATCTAGATATAAGGTCGATCCTAGGCCTTTGGTCTATGCCACTTGTCTTCTCCAATAGTAATATGATCCTATACCCTGTCATTTTCACCTCTCACATTCCGATCCCTATCCAGAATGCGGACATGAGCTCATACCAAAGCATTTAGAACAATCCATCATATTTCTTAACATGAATGTTCCCCTCTCTTAAGGCATGTTTCTCTATAACCTGGTAATCACCAATTGGAATGACAATATGAGAAAAGTTCCATGACTCTTCTTTTACTAGAATTTACTAATAATACTCCCATTTTTGAGAATTAAAGTCCACTTTATCTAGAGAAACTAATTTTTTATACTGATTAGATTACTGATCTTACCTGGCTATTGGGATATGAATATGCACCTAACCATGTATTTGTTCAAGGCATGGAATATGCTGATGGAGTTCTTCAGTTGTTTATATGATGTATTGGAATTTCAAAAAATAGTTCCCAAAAATATTAGGCTTCAAATTTCCATATTCATTTTGTACTAGAAGATAAATTCAACTAAAATAGGGATATTAGAACACTTTTATCCTCCCTATTTCACCATAATATACTAATGGGATTGATTCATGGGGTTAGGGATATGTGCCTTCACCATGTCTATTATGAGATTACGCCCAAAGACTTATTCTGGGTGACTAGTGATATAGTCTTTCTCACTGGTTACATACAGAATATACTGGTGTTCATCATTAGTATGATAAGGGATATGATTCAACTATTATATATCTAGAACCATCCACTCTAAATTTATCTTCCATGATGGACATAAATAGTCCTCAGAGGTCGTAGTGTGTCATGTGCTTCCCTAAGCATCTGATTGGTGGGTACTGGTGGGATGTTTCTAGTTATGGCAGTTGATAGGAGAATTTTTTGATGGCCCTTGAACTCAAAGTGTTTTATTTGATTCCCCAGTTGACCTTCATCATATAATTAATGATTTGATTATCATGCTCTGAGGATAATCTCTTAGATCATGTGGTACTATTAATGAGGGCCACTAGAATAAATGCAACTTTCCCTACACGATACAAACTCCTTATCTATAGAACTTGGAGACTCTTAAGAGAAGCTTCCATGTTTGGGATTATAACAAGTCCAAGGTAATACCATACCATTTTTTTCTCCATTTCACATTAATTCTGTCAAGTACGTGATATTATTTATTTATCCCATGGGGGTGGAATCCATAAATAATTTTTTGTGATAGTCATTGGATGATGGAATTATATCAGATCATGATGATATTGATGATACAGGTATCTAGAGTCACGCAAACATCAACGATAAAGCTCACTGATTACTATAATTCATATGGCTTGATGTTGTAATTATGATATGAATTACAAAAAAAATTTCCACATTTCCCTAATTCATCCATTCAGCTCATGTGGACTTGTCAATGCGAAGATGGACTTCTTTCATGGAAGCAATGGTTATATAGGTTCAAATCCAATATTTATGTCAGATATATCATATCTGTTTCTGTTGGATATGCATAAAAGTGGGTTGAAACATGATTAACCAATCATTATATTATATTATATGTTGACATCAGGGCCACTATTTTTTTGATACTACGTCCTAATAAAATGTCCATATAGATAATAACCTAATTATTTTTTCATTAGATATTTTGACATCGGGTTCACAATTTTTGATTTCATATTTTGTGAAAAAAATGGAATGAAAGATAATAACCCAATCTAATTTTTATTCGAGAGATTTATGTATGGTTCACCATTTCATTTTTAACAGAGAAGAAATCAGCAAGAAGCCATATTGAGGAAGAATCATTTTGGCCAGATGGTTGATTATGAGGGGTTCATTTCATCACAATCATTAAAATTGGTTCCCAATATCATTTATAATGCAATATTAAAATGGTTCTTTTATACATGTCTATATACATAACCTATTTCGAAATGAATGTAGTCAATTTGGGATTCAGTGACACTTAGGGACTCACAATAGTCATTACGATGGACGGTTGGGCTCATCACACCCTTTTGGGGGAGTTGTTACATACTCTAGGAATCACTTGTAGATTTATGATATATTCCTGATCCTTTTCCAAACCCTAATACGTGACTAGTTACCATAACAAAAAAATTATTGGTTAGGTAACTTTTTGTATATAGAAGAAGTGGGTGGGTCATATTAGTGAATCCTTATGTATATATCCAATTTTTTTCATCCATTAATAGTAATTATTAACTACTTATATATTGATTTATTATAGAAAAATACTTCAAAATTTGATTCCAGGAAGTGATATAGGTAATTCCACAAGGATTAAATTGATCCATTAAAATGTTTTCTATGTATCATGTTTATTAAAAAAAATCAAAATACACATATATTATTAAAACCCTTGTCGTTTAGCATCATTTGGGATGTAAATTTTTTTGAACACTTCAGAACCAAATATTTGACCTTGAGTCTCAAGGAGAAGGCCTATGTATCATTGTTATATCCTGAATCAATGTTATTGAAGTACATTCAATCCATTGGGACTTCCCATAAGGTATATTACATTACACGGGGTATATTTATATCATCAAACACATCAGGGATTAAATGCTATGATTTCCCTAGATAGTGGAGATTTATGATTAAAATTAGGTGACCATAGTAACTCACTAACCCCAATAGAGACATGGTCGATGGGGAAAATAATAGATAATCGGTAATCTAACTCACTATAAATGGATGTGGGGCTTCTATGATGGGACTAAATATGGGTTGTATTAATTTTGATCTCAGGACTTAGGAAAGAGTCATACATATCCTAGTTTTGGAAAGAATCTATATTCTTATAGTTCCTTTGGTTTCATGGGTTGTAAATTGAAGTGGTAGAATGATAAGCCCATGGCATTGATTGGGTCCTGGTGGTTGAATTGTTGTAGGCATTTTTAGACATATTATGAGTTGGATGCCCATTTGAGTTTAGGCTCGATCCATAAGAGGGCGTCCTATTTATCTTGGTTAGGTTAGGAATTATACTCATATAATTTAACTGGATTGGGATTACACACTTTTGATAAACATAAATGATGAAAATATCATATTATTTCACTTTTCAATAATTACACACTATTTTTTCTGTTATAATCATCGAGTCATATGAATTGAATCAAATTACTAGTGAACCCCTTGAAGCCTACATGTGATTTTCTCGATGTGAGAACCAAGGGATTAAATATAATCTGTCTCATTACTAACTGATGTGTGAATTAAATGTTGGGATACACAATTGGTGTTTATATATTGAGATCAGGCCTTAGAAATGCTTCATATATATCCATGTAAAGGCAATAATTAGGGTCGTCATAGTTCATTTGGTTGGGGATTTCACACAAATTATCCTCAATAATAAGTACATATAAAATTATTCCATTGGTTAGGGATTACAAAATGATGATTAAAAAGATTATCAAGTCCTAAAATTCCTTCTGGACCATGCCAGATTTTCAGCTTGACATGTATTGGTTATCCACTTTCTATTCCTTGATTTCCTGCTTGAAATGTCATATAATGTCTTCTTGACACATCCTAGGACAATTACATGATCTAGTTGAATTTTCTAATACAAATTCTATATCATCAATAGAATGTTTTATGGTGGTAGTATGATCAAGGATGGAGTGTATAGAGGATATAATGATTCCTATACATCCAATCATGTATTCCATAACATGATCCTTACTGACATGTCTAGAGAGTATCACATGATCTAGATTACTTGCCATGGTGTCATCACCAAAGCTGGATAACATACATTTAGGGAATCAAAAGAGTCAGTATGTCATATTTGTAGGGAATAACATGATCCTGGTTGACATTTTTGGAGGTCATCATGGAATCTATATGACTTTCCAAGAAGGTGTCATAAGAGTTAGCTGATATACCATGTTATTTCACGAGACAAATGTGACATGTACTAGTGTAATCACATAATTTTGGATACATGAATTAAGGACCCCAAAAGTATTATATAGTAATTCATGATATACTTACAAGACTAGGGTGGCATTCTTGAGGGTTTCCATGTGACATAAATTAACATGTATGAAGGACATAACAATATCCCAAATGAAAATGGATAGAGCATTATGAGGCATGGATGAAATTTCATAGAGTTTTCACATGACCTGGGTGGTTTATACATCTCACAAGGATCAGTGTATATGTTTTTTGCATAATTATTATGTCTGAAGTCCCCATTTTGGATTTTTATTGTTAATTTCATCGATTTGTTCATTTTTCGATTTTTTAAGGTCTCACTAGATTTAGAATATCTGTAGGATGTTCTTTGGTAGATATTCCAGAAGTCCTTCATAGGATTTATGAGTTCTCAGGAGATGTTTCTTGGCATGTTGTATGATTTATTCAGATTTTATTTAGATCTGACCTGTTGGAATCCTCCCAGTCCTGAGATTAGACACTGAGAAATATTCTTTGATGTCAGTGCAATGATCAATTGAAAAGTCCAACTAAATGAAGAAGTAATGTCTTCATAAATTTGTCATGCTAGGGTGGGGTATATATGAGCCTCTCCACACTAGTGTCTTTGGATGTCTATATCACATATCACACAGGTGTCATGTGCTTAGTGAAGTCACGTAATGAGTTATTCAGGCTGTGTCTCACGATATACAGAGTCAAAAAGACCATACCATTAATGACACATTTATTGGATTATATCAATTAAATGTATTCCTTTTGTAACACACTATTGTATTAAAAGTAATTCATATTTTCATATTTCCATGTATAGGGGTCGTCGTGATATTAGGATGTCTATCAGGAGGCCTTTATGTTATTCCTTGTGGCTTGTCTAGGACCCTCTGTGAGACAATGATGGATTGTTAGGGGGGCTTCACGGAATCCATCCAGAATATCAAGGTGTCTTGAAGGACTATTCTATGGGTACATTAGGTGTGTCATTAGTGTATTGTGACTGCAAGAGATGCCCTTCTTCTCCCTTTTTGTTTCCTTTTCTTATTATACAATGGTGGGGAATTCTTGAGTTTCTAAAACTTTTTTTAAGACAATAACTCTATCATTTAGTGATGCATCTTGTGACTAGTAGATTTTCTTTTATAGATAAGTGATAATTTCAGGTATAATTCCATATTCTTATCCTCATGGATCTAAAGGGGGATCTCAATGTTACCTATAAATGTCTTAGGATATCAATATGGTGAATGTGATATTCCAGTGGACTTTTGCAAAGTGAGGTGGACATGTATATTGTATCTTTTATTGTCTTGTGAATCACCTAGTTCTCCCTGCATTGGGTTTCAAAACCACAAGATGCTCCCCCATTTCTCTCTATTTATTTCTTTTATTAACATTACAATTTCTTCGTATCTCACCAGATTACTTGAATGTTTTAGAGGACAATAATTTTCCACATTATTAATGTGTCACATGTGTTTTATGATGTAAAAATGCTACAAAATTTTGTATATTTTCCTCCTATAATCTAAGGGTTTGTGTATGGTTCATCATATTTCCACTAGTGGAAAAGTTCTGTTCCCTAGGGGAGAATCTCTAGCTGCCATTAGATGATTACTAACTGTATGGGGTTTATTTTTTAGAGTAAAATGACATTTAAAAAGTGTTTTTACATGATTTAAATAAAGCTATGCAGTACGCGTGACTATCATCATGACCTTGTTGTAGTCATGAAATCACATGTAACCCAGGGATTGACATGATTCACATGTCTTTTCCACCTTCGTCCTCCTTTTAATTTTCAGGGAAAATAATAATACTGTCCAGGTATTTATTCCATTGTGAATGTTCTTATTCTCATTTGGCAGGCGTCAATATTCAAAAACAAAAAAAATAGCCGATTATCAAACCCAAGATAAGGAATAATCAGAATATGTCTGAAATTTTTTTTTGATAACTATATGTTATTTTTTACCATAATCCTTTTACATTAATCCAACAGTAAGCATATTTTTACCACAACCCTGATAATTATTTTTTAAAAACATTTACTATTAATTTTGGTGAAAATCCAGTTGAAATTATTAGAAAATAAAAAATTTATGATATTAAATAAGAAATATATTTTTGCATATTTAATTCATAAAACAAAAAAAAATTTATTCTAGAATTAACACCACTGATGTGCTGAGAATATTGGTTTTTACTAGGGAAACTAATAAAAGTATACAATGTTTTTATATCAAAATTCAGTATTAATATTATTACAATGACCTTAATTTGATTAATTAATATAAAATTGGCCAAATTTTACTTTTAACACCAATAAATATATAATATATAAGAATATATTATTGAAACTAAGAGGGGGATTTCATTTTTAATCTACTATTTCTTATTATTTATCAAAAAATGAATCATTTTTTATAAACTAAAATACTAACATTAAGATAATTTTTATATTTGAATATCAAAAGATATTTTTATTTTTTCATAAGAATTTTCTAACAGTGGTAGAATATTATTTTACATTATGCTCACACATCATGACTAAATAGTCTTTAAAAAAATTCTATTTTTCCAAAAACAATTCATTTTCTATTAAATTATACTCATTTTGTTACTAATTAGTATATAATTAATAAACATGTGTACAATATATATTTTCATAATTTATATAATTTATTTGATACCTACCATTCTAATGGTAATCCAATAACTATATTATTAAGAAATATTATTATTTATAATTTTTTTGTTAAAACATGGTCGTTTGTATAACATAATGTATCGAAGAAACATGTTATTTTGTGTATCATAAGGTATCGATGAAATAAAATTTATTTAACAAAAATAAATGTTATTAGATTATGTTGTAATATTGTTTTATATTATTGGTGTTTATTGTGACATGCTCTATAGAATAAAATATTGTTCTTTTTGAATTTTTGGGCGTTACATTGTCTCCATATTAATTAATGTCTTTTCTTTTAGTTTGAACATGTTCTTGTAAATAATTTTTTTTTTGGAAACAATTTTTTCTAAAAAACACATTATAAAATGATTATTAACATTCCTCAAAATAATATAGAACTTGTATGAGAACATTGGTGGAGAATTATGTTATAGAGAAGGAGGAAAATCATAAATAATTATAAATAGTGATAGAGTTAAATGATCACCTTTAATTAAATTATCAATAAGAATTTAAGATCCTAAAAAATAATAAAAAATTTATGATTTAAATGGACATATGATTCATTAGATATGAATATAATAGGACAACATGTTTGTTTGAAGGGATTTTTCCTAATGTAGAGGAATTATTTTACAATCCAATAATGTAAGGTATTATACGTACTTTATATGTTTCCATTTCATAAGAATAATTTTATCCATTGATTAGGAATCAATCAATTTCAAATTAAACCCTTAGTCAATTAAATATAAAATATGGGGTTTGGTATTTTAGATGAATTGATATTTACTTTTATCTGATTTTCAAATCAATAAATGATTTTAAATTCTTTCACTATATCCGTATATATTTTACAAGACAAATTTAGATAACTTTAGTATTCTAATATAATAAATCAATCTCTAAGCCATTATAATAACACCAAATTTTCATCATTAATGTTTACCTTTCACATCATCTATCTATGAATAATAACACGTTGTCCAATAAATCACTTTGAATAATGGTTGGAACTAAACACTTATTGTTCTTTGCTCATGATTCCATGCCCCACGACGATACTATGCATCGAGATTCATCATCCAAAATGTGTATTTTCCTTTTTTACAACTATATTAATACAATTCCTATAACATTCACCAAATACTCTGGATATCATTGAAAAAAAACTATTCATTAGATAACTTTTACTAGTGTTTTTAATACATATTTTTTCATAAAGACAAATAATTTTATTTGACTAATATTACAATGCCATCAATGATCATATTGAACATAAATGTTATTAATAAATTTATACATTATTCTATAAAATATGATGTCATTTTTTTAAAAATAATTTTTTTTACTAAAACATATACAAAAACACTAGGTTATATCAACACATATTCTTCCCAAAATATTCTTAATCATGGTATAATCCCATCAGAAAAATCAAAAAAATGGGTTTTTTAGACATTGAACTTATGTTTAATCATAAAATAATAACCTATGATGATATCTAGAACTCTTAATAATGTAAAGAGATATATTATTTTAAAATATAAAACACTATATATACATTTTATGATTATTATACCAAAATTAAATTGGTAAAAATACTTCTTCAATTTTATTCTTGGATCCTAGTAAAAAATAATTCGTCCATTTTATTTCAAAATAGGTTGTTACATAGTATACAATTTATTCTAGGTTATTCATTATCATTATTTATTCAAATTATTTAGAATATATTTAAAATGAAAAGTGAAATATCCGGATAATATCTCTTAAGAGTGTCAAAATAGGTCCACAATAAGGACAATTTTCATGTGACATGTAAATATCAATGAAATCATAATTCACCATTTTCATTATTATACCCCTAGTTATATCTATTCTAGAACTACATGAAAATGCAGTGTCTATATTTGGATTTTTTTCAAGAAAGAGCACACAATATCTTCCTTACAAAAACTATAGGATGTTCGTTCATAATTTTACTCAATGTATATCATAAGGTATTAATCTGTGATCACTGTTTCTCAACATTCATTTCCCAAGATAGATATCAAAGATCCTATAATAACAACTGTAGTGACCCTAGACCTAGTAGCCCAAATCTGGTTCCAGCTTTATTAAATTCATGTACGATATAATCAGTCATATTATGAAGGACTAAATAGCTTATTTTTTAAAAAAATGATATATAATTGAGTAATATATTAAATTTGAATATACAAATTATGACATAATTTGTTTTTGAGAATAAATATATTCCCTCTAGCACATCCTTTATTAACAAACATTGTTCACTTCATGGATTACCATGAAAGTAAAAAAAATATCGGTGAGATAAAATGATCATGATTGGTTAAGTACAATAGAATCTACCTAGAGTCAATAAGAATAGTAAAAATTGAAATGTAAATAAATAAACAAACATTCCATTCAAAAAACTTGTGCATCATGGGATGATAAAGAAGAATCAGTTTAAAAAAGGTAAATAATTAAACAAAATTTATTTATATCATGAATATCATGATATAAAATGTATAATCTATATAGAAAGGTAAATATTTGAGAAAACATGTAATTTAATCAGTAATCTAGAAATTAAATGCATCAATATATAATATCACAGGGAAGATATCATGGTTGATAATAAAATGAATTGAACATGAAGAAAATTATTAACTATCAAAAATCATGTTCCTCAGATACATGATTCATTGAACATCTTGACCATTCACTAGATGGTTTAAGAACATTCTTATTATAAGATGCTCAGGTTTGGCCTACTGTATCACTATGGTTAAGACAATTTATAAGACTATAGGAATCTATAGGTAATAAACACATATGGTTTGGTCAAATAATCTCTTCTCATAAAACTATTGATCTGTCAAGGGGATATATATAAATAGTATTCAATAAAATTATAGTATTCCAAAATTATTACTCATATATCAAATAATTGATTTAATAAATAAAAAATGTTCCTTAACATAATGTATCTGAATTGGGTAAAGGATACAGAATTTTTTATATTACTCTATATAAAAAATAGAATTCAATAAATTACTCCATATATATATGATATATATTTTACAAAAATAAAAATATACATGATAAATAACAGAGATATTTAGTAGAAATTAAATTTCCAATGATCAAGGAATGTGAAATTTTTAACTAAAATTTATTGACAACAATAATTAATAAAGGAAGTGAATTTCAATAATTTCCATATTCAAAATAATCATAAACCATATAAAAGAAGAATAAATATGGTATCAAGAAAATTCATCCCCTAGTGGAGTGTATGTAATATAATGGTTTTTTCCTTTAATGAATATAAATAACATAAAAATATATTTAAAAATAGTCTTGAATTAAATATCTTTTTTATTTTAAATATCACTTTTTAAACATAAAACATTTAGAAAACCATTTTTAGAATAATTTTCATAAATCATAAATTTCTGTAATATTAATAAGACAATTTCCACAAAAACAATATTTTAAACATATAAATTAATTGTTACAAATATGATGGTGGGTAATTATTTACATTCCATATACAGTAATAAGAATTTTCCTTTTTCAATGTAAAAATGATAGAAAATTTTCTTGTTGTGAAAAATAAAAGATAAATTATTTCATGAAATGATTAAAATTTTAAATATGGGTAAAAAATTATTTTGTAAATAACTTCAAAATGGGTAAATAAATAATGGTTGTAAACACTTTTAGAAAACATGGTTTTTGATGAAAACCAATTTTTTACAGATGAGAAAAATAAATATGTATTTTATGAAAAGAAATTTATGAATATTTTTAAGCCACATAGTGTAGTAAAATGATACTATAACATGAAAAATATTCAATAAAAATAAGAGATGAAAATAAAATGGTGTTATTATAAAATTATCAATCAATTTCTTTCAAAATATATATATATGAATAAATAATCATAATGTTGATATGAGATTCGTCTAATAAATTAATTATATGTATAATTTTAAAAACTAGATAAATAAATTATAAATACCATAATATACTTTAAATAATAATTATAGATATTTCGTATAATATCAATAACAACTATGAAGTGATACAACTAGATGAAAAGAAATTGAGTTTTGAAATTATTTACTTCCTAGTAACTTATTAGTAAAATATACTTGGATGAAATTATAAAAATAAAAAAATTAAATACGAAAGAAAATTAATGATTCATGATATTACTTTTCAGTGTTATATTATATGCACTACAAAAATTGTAATTGATTCATAATAAAAAATATGTCTAAATGGAATGTAAATGGATATGAAATACGTTACCACAAACCTGATTATGGTTGAACATAATTTAGCCTCATGTATAGTGGTTTTAATCAATTTATTATCTTATAATAGAGGAATGTTAAATATTACGATAAAATATATGATCCATTGATAACATTTTTTCACCAATCCTTTAATAATAGTTCATTAGGTTCATATTTTTGGGGGTTAATTTCCTTGTTTCCACATGCGTGTTTCATCATGAATGATCTAGTTATTTGGAACATTGTAGAGTTTAATAAACTAATGAATAATAATAATGATATAAAAATCATATTATTACATCAATTATACTTCTATAACCAATCATTAGTGATGGTTACAAAAAATGATTCCTAATATGATCATGGAGACTTTGGTCCACACAAATGCATGAGTAACACATCCATTTTTATATAATCGTTATGAAAATAAGTTAAGTAATATATATAATTTCCAGAATTACAATATTATAATATATAATATATTATGTAAATATATATATATATACTCCATGATGTGTGTCTTAATAACAGTGATTCACATTGGTTCATGAATGTTTTAGTCGAAAAATATAAGAATAAGGTTATCATAATTTTGTGATTTTAATGTTCTGAAAGAAAATAATATTTGTTGTCCTAAAAAATGATAAGTATGTACTCAATTCTGTAATTTATCCATTAATATAATATATAATTATGAAAATTATCCTCACCACCTTCCAAGTGAAGCATCAGTGGAAGATGATTGACAATGCTTCACAATGAGGTAGTCAACTGAACACATGAGTGATCCTATCATGTCCCATATGGAATGGAAGGTATATATATATATATATGATATTATTATTAAATAGGTATTATTATTTTATAAATATCATATAAATATATATATATATTATCCATCATCATTTACAACCATGAAAATTGATAATGGAAGAATGAATTATATCTGGTCGCGAGATGGTTTCCAACCGTACACATGAATGATGATTAATAACCAATTTGATTGATGTAGATATTGTTGTAGGTCATAAAACTAGTATCAAAACATCCCATTATATTCAATATATTATTTTATTCTTTACTCATGGTTTAATAGTAATTTATTGAGATAGATAATGAATTAATATAAAGATTCTTGTTGAATATCATTACCTCTTCTTCTGGTATCCTCTGTAGGTTTGCACATGAACATTCCTAGGATGGATTTATGAAACAATTGAGGATTATATGTTATGGTAGGGATTTTTTGTTATTATTTTGATGGAATTTATTGACTTAACTTGGTTTTAAGGTGATAATAATTGATGAGAAGTGGTTGCCTTTTATAAGTTGGTGGAGAAGTCACAAATGTAATTTTTGAAAAAAAATGAGTGTTGCCAAAATTTTCAATGGTAAAAAGGGTCCAAATGAGGCATTAATCAACATAAAAGGAGAAATTGTTGATAAATTTCCATAAAATTGATTTTATAAATGTCTATTTATTATTTTTATAATTATCATTTTGGTTTAACCCTACCCCCTAATAAACCCATTTTTACATTAACCAGAGTAATTGATTTATACCATATTCAATGTTTATTTTAGACAATGATTTAGATTAAAATAATTGAAATTATTAATTATTATGAACCCAAATATATAATCTATTTTTTTAAATTTGTTTTACTTTAGTGGAAGAATTTAATTTTGAATTAATCTTGCGTATGTGATGAGAAAACATATTTTTAAAGAGAAAATTTTCAAATGATTACAATGATTTTATATCAAAATCAAATTTGAATATAATTCCCTTGAAAAGTACTAGATTCAGGAATAAAAACAATAAGTAATTTTTACTTTAAAGAAATTACATTTATAATTTGACATTACAAATTATTTAAACGGTTAAGAAGCATTAAATTAAAATCGAGTATTTTTCACTATTTATCATAAAATTAAACTTTTCAGACAAGTACAAAAAATTAAATAAAATATTATTAAAATAATATTATTTATAATATTTAGATTATTTTTTCATAAAAATTTAGTGATATTTTTGAAAATTAAATTTCTATTATGTGTGTAAAGCCAGAAAAAATGTCTTTTAGAAAAATACAGTTCTCAAGAAATGTTTATGTCTCTCTAAAATGATACTTATTTTATTAATAATAAATATATTATCAATAAAATGTTATAAATTATATATTTTTATAATTTATTTAATATTATTCATTCCCTCCATTCCTTTGACTATGTGAAAACTATCATATTAAATAAAAAATAAATATTATATTGTTGTTCGGTAAATATCGGCCTTGTGTGTAACACATGTTTTCAATGATACAATTTTTTAATTGTAAGATTTTAAAGTAATTGTATTAATTCTAAACGAAATATATTTTATATTAAAGGGTTTAATATTATATTTTGATCTATCTTTTTTTTGTCACATATACTCTTGAATAAAATGTTCAGTGTTATAATTTGATGCCTCAATGAATATCCAATTAAGAGAATGATGTTCATATGGTCTTGCATAGTGGAAAAATTATTGAGTATAGTTCAATGTATCATTGATGAAGATGGATGATATTTGATGTTTTTAGGAGTGATGGTGTGGACCACTACCCATCTGAATAGATTTTATATGAAGAGAATAAGAATAGTGATGTAATGACTATGTGAGGGGTTCCCATTTCTGAAGTTCCATTAATCATATTGACGATTTTGGGTTGTAGCTGGATATATTGTAATCTTATAAGAGAAGAATGAAAATTATTCTTAATTTGTATCTTAATTTTCATTCATTTTTCAGTCATGAAGTTGATATTCAATATGTTCAAAGGAAACATCGGTATTAATCATGTTTAATAGAATATTGAAACTGCTAACATGTGAAGTTAAAGGAAGAAATAAATTTCTTTCAAAATAATAAAAATAATAAGAATTTTCTTATAAATTAATGAGTATATTTTTATTATTAAAATTATTCTATAAAATCGGTATTTTTTTATATATATTTATTACAATGACTATAGTTATGACTAATGGATATAGAGTAAAACCATTTATTCGACTATGACTGAGACAACATGAATCCTAATTGTGGTATCTTGGAGGGAAAAAATTAAAAGTAAATATTTTCCATAAAATAAAATGTAAAATAATGAACACATATTTTGGGGGAGGCATGTTATATTAGAGATAGAGGATTTTATGAAAAATTAATTTTGGTAGTCATCATGATATTTTGATCAAATGAAGTTCGAGTTGGAGAAGAATAAAATATCAACATATATGGATTTCCCATTTTTTTCTCCTTTTCATTTTCTAATACCATTCATATGTATTTTATTAAATTTTATTTCTTTTTGATAGAATAAATTCATTATCATTTAGTGGAATCTATTCCAAATAAATTTGAAATCTATTTTCTAATCATCACATATACTCCAAATTATCTACTTTTCTCATAATCTTCTTCAACTAAAAACATATTGCATCAAGTTGTTTAATATTTATATATTTAAGTATGTGATTAATATTTTAATAAAAAAATTTATTTATATCAAATCAAATGAAACTTTTAGGAATTTATTATGTATAGAACATCAATGGTGTTGCAACAAAGGCCATAAATTGATATAAATAGATCAAGATTGTTTTTGTTGTCAATCTATACAAGTTTTTTCCAAATTATTTTTAGAAAGTGTTCCTATAGAACAAACTACATATAATTTTGAAGGTTGTGTCCTTTACAAGTGTTTTCCAAATTTTTGGATCAATGTCATATGATGGATCATGCTTCAAAAAAGGTATTTTTTGGGATTGAGACTTCCCAAATATGGAATATATATATATTTCATGATAACAAGGCTTCATTAAGTCATGGATTCATGAATGTTTTAGCTTCCTAGATCTATGCAGATTGTTTAATGTATGATGTGAATATATTGTTCTGTATGAATATAAAAATATTCAAGAATGCGCGATGACTTGATGGTGATTCTTCACGACTAATAGAAGCTTCCAGAATTTGTTAAATTTCAATGATGCTTTAATAATAGAAGAAACTAACCTATTTTATTTTTTTGTTTAACTAAAAATAAAATGAGATCTTAGGCTCTTCTTGAATGGATTTGCCTATAAATTATAGGTTATTACCTCTTTATTTTACATGAAAATACATTGAGAAAAGGAAAAATCGCTCTGTATTTAAAAAGGATGAGAGATTTTTGAATAATTTATTTATTTTGAACCTGACAATTGAAAATTAATTTATTAGTATTTACCAATGCTTATATATCTCATAATAAAGAGTTTCATTATGACTAGTTATTCCATGATGTCTTAGTGTTCTATAGATGTAGTTTGCTTAATATAGGTTGTGAGATTCACAAAGGTGTTTTATGAACAATAGTGTTAAAAATAAAGTTAATTGAAATGATAGTTCATGTGAATCATCTCAATACTATTGTTAAAGAGAATTACTAGGATATTCTAATACAAATATTTAGATTTTAATCTATTGAAACAAACCTTCATGTCATTTAATTGAGTAAGACTTCACCAAAAGCAACCAGATTGGGGGATTCAATGGATGTGTTCCAAAGGAATTAGTTTTCTACATCTAAATTCATGTCAATGTTTTGTTCCCAGAATATATTCCCAATGTATAAATATTTTTATTCTAAAACTAGTGAATATTAAATGTTTTATGTATTCATGACACATTATAAGTGTATTCTCATTGGACAATATTCTAGTGGTGAACCAAGTAAAACTAATGAGTTCCCTCTATATATGTGAATGTTTATTTAGTTCATGATTCTTTTACATACTTTTAACAAGTTAATAAAAATTAGGGTAAGATATCAAAAACATTAAAATCAAATATTGAGATTTTGATTCACACATCCCTTCTCAGTATGTTTCTGGGTCATATATATGGTATTTGCATTTAAAATTTATTGTTGTTAAATTATTCATCTATTAATTTCATAGATAATTTAGTGAATTTTAGGGGAGTAATATTCTTTTAAAGAAAAAAATAAATATTTTTAATAATTTAAAGGGATCTCATAATAGATACCATGGTAGGGATGTTCTTTATTCAACTGCACATGAGATTCAAGTTAACAATACAACAATTCTTTTTTATGACTGATATAGATTGGAAAATTCATAATGATGATTCTAAAGCATAAAATTACCTTACTAATGCAATATATAGTCAAAACTACTTAATGTTTATTAGTTTCATTTGATCCATGTCTGTGTGGGAAAAAATAGAAAATATATAGGGATGGGAAGAAAAATTGAAGGAGGATAAACAGATTGTCTTTTTCAATATGTTTAATGATCTAAGAATTCAATTTGGTAAAAAAAAGATAAAATTTTAATCAAATTATTATTGTCTTTTGAGAAATTCAAAGAATTGGTTAATAAATTTTCTATATTTAAATTATGATGAAAATATTGAGAAGGATTCTCACTATGTACAATCCAAAAGTTTAATCCCTTTAGGAAAGGGTAATCTATAAAATTTCATTTCCTGATCTTCAAAGTATTATCATGGGATTTGAAATGAGAGTCTAATAAGAAGATTCATAAACATTATAAATAAAGTATATGGAATTTAAATCCATGCAAAAACATGAGGATTCCAGAAGTAGTTTTGATGAGGATAATGATGATGGGAAACATATTTCACCATTTCCCATGAAACAAAACAGTGGAGAATGGATGTTTGAAAAAAAATATTCCCTATAACTTTTTTGATGTGGTAGAGTTGGGAACATTAAAACATAGTAAACTAGGAAGCTCAATGATGAAAATTGTTAAGTGTGAATCATGTAAAATTATAAAAATGTTTCCCAATAAAGGGAGAATTCAAATATGGAAATAAATTAAATGGAAATAGTTTCATCTGTAATGAAAAACAAGATGATAATGACTTGTTAGGTAATGATTATATATAGTTTAAATATGAAAACCAAGCATCCAAGATGGATATAGTAGAAAAGTTATAACAATCAAAAGATAAATATAATCAATTAATTGGATATTTTATCTCAAGGTGGAACTTGAGGGTTCATATGATAATTATTATATTCAAATAAAAACGAACAAAAATATGCGAGTTGTTTAGAAGATTCATTAGATTATCTTTATCGGATTGAAGTATAAATTGATCGACTAGATGTAGGGGAAGAAGAACATCGAGAAACTCTTTGATATTTCAAAGAAGTTACAGAATTTAAGATATATATTCAAGGGGTAGAAAAATTAATCAATGACCTCACATCCAAGGTGTATGGGATGGATAATATAGTTGACGGACTTGATGAGGAAATTTATACTCTAAGGAGTTAAAAAGAAACTAAATAAAAATAAAGGGAAATAAATTAGAAATTATAGTTTGTAAGATTCATTGATGCAAAGTTATTATAAAGAGATAAACATGGTTCTAAAATTGTAGATAAGGCCTTGAATAATCCATGATCCACATGTGTTGTAAAATGTGGAATTGTCTATGATACAAAGACATCATAGAAAAAAATTATGATGATCCAAAATAAAGGGATGTTGAAAGTTAAATAGATCACAAAGGCCCTGATGGTCAAATAAAAAAAGATTCAAATCAGATAAAAAATAGTAAATAAAATTATCATTAAGTATTAATAAATTATCTCTAGTTAATTAATTGTAAAAAGGATGAGTAAATTGAGAGGAATAAAAGTGAGATGACATTACATTCAATGAAATGTCAATTTTGTGGCTTTTTGGGCCATACCTTGGCATATTGTTTAGAGGTAAGGAGGTATATAAATGGGAAATCCTATGATAGTCAAATTTGGATAATTAGATGATATCATTAATTATATATAATAAATATTTTCTATGGATATTTTTTTCTCTGTTCTATCTATGGTCATAAATCTATTCAATGTATGCACAATAAAAGTGGGGTCATTACCTACAGAACCTGATGAAATGTCAATACCCACCATGCAGGAGGATATGATCATGAAAATGGATATTCTCATATAGAATAATAAAATGAGTATGATGAACCCATAAACATTGAGAATATATTCAAAAGTTTGTATTTATCTTCCACCTATTCAAGAATATCTTGGAAGGAATATATGGAAGTCAGTAAATCCATCCCTATAGATATAGCTCTAAAAGCTACACAGAATAGTTCCACATGGATTCTTGACAGTGTAGCATCACCACATATGATATGAAAAAATGATTAATTAAATATTGTTTTACGAAGGGATGATAAAATAGTTAGAATTAGAAATGAAGGTCCTTTAAATAAGAAATGCAGTGAAAGTAAATAACTAGGAAATAATGAGCATAGGAAAATATAATTTCTCTATGTGGATGGTTTTCGTCCCAATCTCATGAGTGTGATTAAACTCTATGATGATATGGGGATAGTGAAATTTAATCCAATGTATTTTACTATAAAAGTAAATACATGTAATCATATAATTAATGGATACACAACAGATGGAAGTTTATACCACAACGCCAGTAATGAAAACATTTATTACATAACAATTGGGGAAGAAAAAAAATTGTGGTACTGAAGGCTGGGTCACATTATTCAACATATCATGTACATGAAATCTAAGATGATGATAATCATTGATAATCACAATCTGAATATTGATCATGAAAATAAATGTGAATATTGAATATGATGAAATATGTTGAAGAGTTCATATATTCCATAGAATTAAAGGGAACGAAATCTACTCAGCCTCTTCCACAATTATGTGTGTGGTGTTGTAAATGGGGTGGAAAATATGATCATAGGAACTGTATTTTTTTATTGATGATGATAGTAGAATGAAATGTGTAATGAATAGAAAGAGGAAACAATAAATGGTTTAATTCATCAATAAATATCATCAAATTATTGAGAAATAAATTGGATACACAATAATAATTCTATGATAATAAAATTTATAATAATATAAATTGATTAAATATTGAAAATTACATTGAAAATCATGGAATATATCATGAATTTTCTATAATGATATCTTCATAGAAAATAGATTTTTTAAATATATTAACGGGAATGTGGATAATAGGGCAACTACTATGTTGATCGAGAGTTCTATTTATCATAATTACTAGAAAGTATTTTTTCAATTAGAAAAATATAATCAAAATTGAAATGTGATATTTATTAGAGAAACCAAGACACCATATCTGTTATTGTATGAATAAAATCCCTCAATAAACATTTTTGTGTGTTTTTGGATGAAAATGTTTCATCTAAAACAATGATGTAAATCAAGGAATGTATGGTGATATTGCAGAGGGGGTCATGTTGCATAGATGTTCAATGAAGTGAAAGGCCAAAAAAAGGTACAATATTAATCTTTGAACAATTATAGAAAGATGTAATTTAATATCATTAAAGGGAACCCCATAAATACCACATAGAGTCTATATGATAATATGATATATTATGAATAATAAAGTGGACAAGGGATTTATTTAAATGAAGAAATTGTTGAATCCATTAAATTCATTTAGGACCGACAAATATAATATTATTTATAATAAAAACCATAAAAGGTACCCATGGCCGAAGGAAAATTAGGAGAAACTCATATGAGAAATTAGGGATAATAAATTAATCAATCCAAAATAATTTGGGATTTAACCAAACCAACATAGAAAAGGTGAATGAGGAATGCTACACATTATAAATTATAATAAATTCGGGAACTAATATCATTTGAAGAATCCATGAAAGATGAATCATGGGTTATGTCTAAGAATAAATAATTGGATCATATTGACAAGAACCATTCATGTGGTCTTACTAAGATACCTAAAATTCACATTTTTACTAGAACAAAGTTGATCCTACAAAAAAATTCGATAATCATGGAAATGTGATAAAAAATAAGGAACTCTTGGTGTGTAAAGGCTATATATAGATTAAATGCATTTATGTTGATGATACATTTTATATAGTCGACATAATAGAGATAAACATCCTCTTTCTTGTCATGGAGAATCAATGAGGTTACAAATTATATCAGATGGATGTAAAAATGGTGTAATTAATTTTTATTAATGAATAAGAAGTATACATTGAACAAATAGTGGGTTTATAATTATTATTTATGAAACAATGGTTTATAAATTAAATAAGGCACTCTATTTTCTAAAACAAGAACCATAAGAATGGTATGATAAACCAGATTCTTATTAGATAAATAAATAACTCGAAATAGGTAGATTCAACCATAAATTCTATGTAATGAATTCTAAAATGGATAAATTTATGGTTCTTCTTTATGTGGATGATATAATTTTTTAGAGGAAATTGGATCGAATCAGTGGAATAATTTCCTAATCACATGATATCAGAATTATAATGTCAACTATTGGATAACTCACATAATTCTAAGGGATTATTTTGATTCAAAGGAATAATTAAGAATCCATTTATTTGGAAACATGTAAATGAGACATCCTAAAGAAAATCATCATGAATTATTACGAACCAATGTCAACTCTACTTGTGGTTAGGACAACGCTTGGAAATCATGAGGATGTGACTTTTGTGGATCCAACCTGATATAGGAGAATCATTTGAATCGAAATATACATGAATAAAATATAGAAATATTATATTAATTAAAACATACTTAGAAGACCTCATTCATTGAAATCCAAAAGAAGATAAATTGGTAGTAGTTAAAACAATCATGATCTACATTCATTGTACACTCCATTTTATCATATTCTTTTCTAATGGAATTGAAAATAAATTATCAACATTTTTATAACGACTGGGATATGGATTTTGAGGATATAATTTCCACTAGTAATGTTGAAATATTCATTAGAAATAAATTTTTAGGATAGTTGTGAATGAAATAATAAAGATCATATCCTTGTACAGTAGAAGTAGGGAAAATATCATCTAAAAATACTTTCACTCAGCTGGTTTAGATGAGTAAAAACTGACTGATATTGGCGATGAAGTGAAATAGAAGATTGTGATTCGCTATGAAAATATGAGATCGATCAATCATACAACGAATCTATTTCACCAATATTAAAAAAACAAATTGATATACAATATCTCTTACCAACGGAAAAATGTTAAACAATATGTCATTAAAATATAACATGCTGGATCTCATTACCAAGGGGATAAAATTTTAAATATGTTATTGGAAGAAAATGTGATTGAGAAACACTGGTTGAAGCTCATTCTTTTTCCACATCCAAGTGTATAGGGAGGATACAGTTAATCATTTCTCCCCATTGTTTTTGAATTTTTTAATCTATTTGTGGATGTGCCACATTTTTTTGTGGGATATACAATCTAAGAGGTGTCTCTTTTAAGATCTATAATAAAAAATATACGATTTTAGGTTTATTTCAAATGTGGATAATTGATTAATTCAATGTTTTATATATTTTATTGTTTTTTGATTTTTATTAAACCATTCAATGCTTTTGTGAAATGATGTGATTTAGTATTAATGACAAAATAGTTCATATTTCTTAGATCATAAAATGGAAATATATAAGAATCTAAAATCCAGTAAACACAATTCAAAATTTCACTCTTACATTCTATGCATCTATTTCCTTAAATTATCATAGAGTGTTGGATTATTTGTCTCTCATATTTTATTTTCCTATAAATACTAAGGATTTATTGAATTTATTAATAGAATGCTAACTAACCCAAATGGGGAGATTCTAGGAACCAAATATTTTAATTATTGGAAACCCAGTCTGATATCTTTTCATTTTCAATCAATAATAGAATTATTAAACAGTTTTTAAGGAATGATATTTTATAGTATAAGATGACTATATTATTGATGGTGGTGTCATTTCATAGTGTTTTATACATTTTTGTGCTCAAAATTAGGATCATAGAGGAAGCTTTATGAAAGGTGGATTTTTGGAATTGACTCTTGTCAAATATAATAATGTCATAAGTTTCATTATGGAATAGTTTCTTAAATACTAGGATTCTAAAAAGGTTGATCATTAAAAAGGTTTTTAGCTTGACTAATACTCAATGTAAAGATAGTGTTCTTTGAAACTATAAAAATCATCACGATTGTGTAGTTAGTTGAGGATGACTCTTCCCAACTATAAGCAGATTCATGAACCGGTAAAATTTCTCTAGAGTAATGATAATTGAATAGATTCCTGAACATGAATTTTGAGTTTTATAATAAAGACTTATGTGAGATTGGGATATTTGAGATTGTCTATGCCAATAAATATGATGCTGCCCTCAGTTCAT
This sequence comes from Viscum album, assembly GCA_963277665.1. Lineage (NCBI taxonomy): Eukaryota > Viridiplantae > Streptophyta > Magnoliopsida > Santalales > Viscaceae > Viscum > Viscum album. Next base: position 1,501 of record CAUJRU010003364.1, on the reverse strand, counting down.
TTTGTAAGAAGATAATTATAAAAAATAATAAATTGATCTGAATTCATGATGGCTAAGAGATTCAATTTTTTTTATTAATTATGATCATGAGAATCGCAAAAAAGGATGTTTTTGTATTGAATAGTGATTCTGTATCTCACAAAAAATGATTTTCATTTTGATGGGTTATTTTGTGATGACATATTATTGAATTAAATTAGTTTTCTTCATGAAGGTTAGGAGATTCTTGAAGGATATTTATGATGGTTCTTCTTGAGAAATAGTTTTTAACATATAAATCAATTGAATAATTCATTCTAGTGCATTATATCAAGAGTATAGTGCAAGTAGAGTCACATTATATTAAGGGTAAAATACATAAATTCCAATCTATTGAAGTGAAATTAAATTCATTAAACCGAGTAATGTATCACCAAATGTAATAAGCTATTTAGAGTCGATGAAGGTGTTCCAAGGTAAGAATTATTCTATATATATAATCATCTTAAGGGATCCTTTATGTCATATAGTGATTGTTTATAGACATCTGTATTCCAAAAATATTGATGACTAGTGGATTTTGGTATAATTGACACAAATCCGGATTATTCTCAATGGACTAGCCCTTAGTGGTGAACCACTTAAAACCGTAGTGTTGCCTCTTTTCATGTGAAAGATTGATTACTTCTACAGTCAATCATACAGGATGGAAAATTTCCTACCAATGTGGCAACAAGATTCATTTATTTAAAATAAACTGATGATGCCTGGAAATAACCCTACCCAATTGGGGTGTTTTAAAGTCCAACCACTGTAATCAATTAGTTAAATATTATATTTTTGTTCTTCATTAAAACCATTTTTGCTTAAATCTATGTACTAATTTGTGATGATAGGGGATTCATAACAATTGAGACATGAACCAATGTAATCAAACTAGAAAATGTTGAAATATATCTTCCCTACGTAATATCTATTAATTAAAATAGTTTTAATTGAATATTTAATTATAGGGAGAGTAATTGAACTTTGATGAAAACTGAGTCAATGAAAATTTCCTTAACCAATTTTCATCATAGATTTTAAACAATTTTTATTATAATGATGTAGGTATAAATTTCTATATTATCCAACCTATATTTATCTACATTACCTTTAATTTCTCTTACTCCATTATGGTTATTTATCTCATTTTTTATACTAATTCCAATCATTATTTCATTTAAAAAAATAATATAAAAATAAATTCATAATATATTTCCCATATTATATTTCTCATCAGCATCATGTTTGAACATTTTTTTCATTTTATTTATTTTGATATCTATCCACTTTTCTTTTCAATTTTTTATCACTAATTACTCATTTATTTTTAGTTTGTAGTATTTATTAATAAATAATTTATATAAGCATCAATACATTCTCATTTTCACACATCATCCATATGTAATATGCCATATAATCCAAACCAATCAATTATATGGCGTTATAAAATCCATTGGTTCCCATGTGGATTCTTCGC